>NW_025556678.1:15000-50348 GCF_020424385.1 Procambarus clarkii | reverse complement strand
GACTGGTGAGTCATTTTAAACTGATTTGTAGTGAGGTTATGAGAAAGATGAACGCCCTTGAGAAAGGCCTGAAATAAGGTACGAGATGCAGGAAACGTAACTTTCCACACATTAAAAATACATATTTGGAAGTAGACATTCCCTGTAGGTTCGAATGTGAGGCACCAGAGGCGCACATCAGCACAATAACATCAGCAGCGTGTGCCATACTGGCGAACGTCCAAATATCTTTCAGGAACTTGGACAAAGATCCCTTTCGAGTGCCGTATATATATATTCTTTGTGAGACGTATTATTAAGTACTCAGACCCGGCATGGAACCCCTACCTAAAGAAACATTAAACAAAACTAGAAAACATCCAAAAATATGTAACAAGACTCCTTCCTGAGCTAAGGGTACTGGGCTATGAAGAAAACATGAGAACACCGGAGGAAAGAAGGAATAGGGTAGACATGATAACGACGTATATGATACTAAGGAGAATTGACAAAGTAGAAACCGGAGACGCGGATGAATTACAGATATATGGCATAAGGAACTTGTCTAGTCTTAAAGAGTCGTAAATGAATGGAACGGACCAGATGAGGAGGTTGTTGAAGCCAATTTAATACACAATTTTAAATGTAAATTTTATAAGAACAATTGAAAAATAAAAGAGTCAGTGCATTGAACTATTGACAGCTGAAAGATGGCGAGGCTTAAAAGTCCGCAAGTACATCAAGGTGAACACACACACACACACACACACACACACACACACACACACACACACACACACACACACACACACACACACATACACACACACACACACACACACACACTCAAGCACTGGAGTAAGCTGTAGTTACTTAATGCTGTGTTAAGGAAGGAGAGTTGTATCCGGCGTGTGGGAGTCTCAAGGGTTTACTTAGCCAGTTGTGTGTGTGTGTGTGTGTGTGTGTGTGTGTGTGTGTGTGTGTGTGTGTGTGTGTGTGTGTGTGTGTGTGTGTGTGTGTGGTGGACACCAGCTGTCTCTATGAGCCACACCACCTGGACTGCTGCCTCTAGACATCAATATCAAGTGAAGGTGAACGCTGCCCCTCACTCTCCTCCTACCTCTTTATCTCCCTCTCTCATCCTCTCCCCCTTCATCTTCTCCCTCTCTCCTACCCTTCCTCCCTCTCCCCCTCCCGTGTGTGGCCAGAGCAAACACAGATAAACAAAGAATAACGGTCAATATCATTATTATTATTTTAGCCCCGTCATGTTCCTGACGGCACGGGAGACGAGAGGACTGACAGACAAGGAAAGGTACAGACGGAGACAGAGAGTGTGAGAGCACAGACAGAGAGACGCCAGACAGGAGAGGGACTCAGGCAACTAAAGAAGAAACAGACTTGAAAAAAACGTCAAAAATAGAGCATTATAAGGAGCGAGAGACACACACACACAGACACACGCACACACACACACACACACACACACACACACACACACACACACACACACACACGCACACACACACACACAGGGCGAGACACCGGGGAATATATACGAGGAGCGCCTAAATGTGTTTATTAAGACCATTAGCTTGATAAATTTGGTTAAGATAGCACCAGTATGCAAATGAAGGGAGCGAGACTAGCGAGGTGGCGTCGGCCTGAGGGGGGGTACCTTACATGCATGGGTGCAGATCTGGGCGATGATAGCGCCGCAAGTAAACCAAGGAATTGGATAATATGAGTAAAAGATGTGGAATGTAGTGGGTGTGAAGGGTGTGTGAGGGGGGGGGGGGGTTTGATGGTGTTCATGACCTTGGTATAGTGAGTCATGAGTGTTCACATGGTGTTCATTGTGTACATTGTGTACTAGGAGGTTGGGTAGTGTGAGTGCGCTCCTGGGGTGTACACCAGGCAAGTGGGGGGCGGTGCATGCGTACACAGGCAGCAGCCATGTTCATCTGACGCACATGGGCAGTCGTGTACACAAAGTGGATGGTCAGTAAACGTGTGCACTCAAGTGATGTACGCACAGGGAAGTCAGCAGTAGTACACATAGTCGTGTTCGCCCATGTTAACGGTCAGTTATACACACACACACAATCTGTACACCAATTGATTGAGTGTTGAGAGGCGGGACCAAAAAGCCACAGCTCAACCCCCGCAAGCACAACTAGGTGAGTACGCGCTTACACCTCTCATGCAGTTACGCATGGTGGTTAGCATTGTAAATACGCTATAACCACCTGTGGCTGATTGGTCAATAAACCACTGACGTATCTGATGTCTACCAGATGACTATCCACGGAGGACAGTAAATGTACACATGCTGGGCAGTATTGTAAATGTGTGGCCACGTCTGTGGCAGTAAATAATACTACTATAAAAACAATAATCTCTCTGAAGTAGGAGGCCAGACGCGTGATACTAGAAGAACAAGTTCCTAACAAGCACACAGGGAAATGACAATATTCTGGAATGAGTTAAGGTTAACAAATAAATACAATTAAAAGTCGGGTGTGTCATAGCACTATCTGAGACCATTTACACACACTCCAGTTGTTCACTGGAACAATAAGAGACATTTTCAAAAGAGAACTTACCAAGTTTCTGCTGAAATTTTCGTATCAGACTGGATGTGATGGCTTTTAGACCAACCCGTCCTCTTAAAATTAACGTCACTTTTCGCTCGTATGCGCGCTATGGCCAAATTTGGACGTAATTTGAAATGAAATCGACTCACAAAAGTGACGTACTGTTCCGTTTTCTGTTTGAGTCGTCCAGCTTACTCGGCCAGGTTAGAAGAGGAAACTTTCAATTAACGTTTTTCATACTGTTTTGAAACTTTATGAGAATTTTCTGCCCACCTAACCTATCAGAGGACCCTTAACTTACTGTTGTTGAAAAAAAATCCCAAATTTATTTTAATTGTTTTTTAATTTTCAAATTACGTCCATATTCGGCCATACGGGCAAACGGCCAAAGCAGACAGTCGCCAAGGATGGTTGTGGCTCCCCAAGCTGCCTGCAGGAGTAGAAGAGGAGATATAATCACAACATAGAAGATACTGAGGGGGGGGACTTGACAAGCCTCTTTAAATTAGATAGCATAGCAAGAAAAGGAAATGAGTCGAAGATGTAATGAAGTATTCGTGTCCAGTACTGGTAATCAACCAGTGGAACGTCCAGACAGAAGTTGTGGAAGCCACCTCCATCCTCACAACTTTAAGGCCAAACTCGACAAAGAATTCGAACGTGAGAAAAGATTAACTATAAGGCAATAGGTACATTAAGGCTATAAGATGGGGAATAAAGAGCCGCAGGTTTTCTTCCCCGTGGCCACTGTTAGTTGTTAGTTAAGGAACTATTAGGCAAGCGCGCGCACACACGCACACACACACACACACACACACACACACACACACACACACACACACACACACACACACACACACACACACACACACACACATGTGATGTGGTGGAGGCTGACTCCATACACAGTTTCAAGTGTAGATATGATAGAGCCCAATAGGCTCAGGAATCTGTACACATGTTGATTGACGGTTGAGAGGCGGGACCAAAGAGCCAGAGCTCAACAACCCCCGCAAACACAACTAGGTGAGTACACACACACACACACACACACACACACAGTTTCTGGCGGTTAATGAGAGAGAGATTTCCATTATATGCCCCCAGAGTGTTGAAGGGTGACGGGGCGGGTGTGGTGTTGTGGTAAACCTCTCATCACAAGCTTCCTCTATCTTTCCTCCCCTCCCCCCCAGACCACATCCACCCCCCCCCCATCCATTCTACCCTATCTACTCCCTCCTACCAGCTCCGTCCCCCCCCCCCTCTCAGGCAGGGGGCACATGCCGACTTTTCTGTCATTGGGAATTTGAGCTGCTGCTGCTTAGCCCTTCTTTCTTAACACATAGTGAGGTTGGTGGATAAACAGTGGGATGGGCACGGGCCGCGTGTTGACAATGTGAGGGGCCTCCTGCCCCTCTCCCCTTCCACACACACACACACGGCGCTGGTGGCTGAGTGGGACCGCACGCTGGGCACGTAATCCTGCAGCCTGGGTTCGATTCCCGGCGCCGGCGAGAAAACATAATGGACAGTTTTTTTTTCACCCTGATGTCCCCTGTTACCTAGCAGTAAATAGGTGTCTGGGACTTAGACAGCTGTTACGGGCTGCTTCCTGGATGTGTGTGTGTGGGGGGGGGGGGGGAGTTAGTTAAATAGTAATTAGTAACAGTTGATTAACAGTTGAGAGGCGGGCCGAAAGAGCAGAGCTCAACCCTCGCAAGCACAACTAGGTGAATACAACTAGTTTCATTCAGGTATTCCAGTCTAATGCCCCACGTGGGGGAATGGGGAGGGGAGGTGTGGGGGGGGGGGGGAGAGGGGGGGATGCGTGAAGTATTGTAATTACCTGCACCGTTCACAGTCCTCACCTGGAACGGGTGATTCACCTCACTGTTCACACTGATGGGGTCTTCGTCTGGCTCTTTTATCTGATAGGAACAATTATGCTTTAGGTTACCTGTGATAGGTTTCGAGAGTTTTTTTTACACACACACACACACACATATATATATATATATATATATATATATATATATATATATATATATATATATATATATATATATATATCTATATATATATATATATTATTTTTTTTTTTTTTCCCCTTAAAAAAACATTACTTTTCCCTAGAATTTTCGTTTCCCACTGCTACCTTATTCAATCTTGTGTTGTTGATATCCTCAAAATGCATCCGGAGTCTGCCAGTGCAGACCGCTTATCACATGCCTCTGTATGACTAACCATCCTGTGTGATGGGGATTTTTTAGCATCACCTAGTTAGCTTTTTTGACACACTGTACTCCACTTCATATAGTCTAGGGTAGCTGCACTAATGCAGATGTACCTCATATCTTAATAAAAAAAAAATATAAGAATATAAGCACTGAATACCCTTTGAGGCTTAGCGCTTCACCAAACGTTAAACAACACCTTTCGATTGAATCCATTTCTTGTGAAATGGATTCACAAATAAATAGTTTTCTCCGCGACGGTGACCCGCAAGCCTGAGGAACAACCTGGTCCGCCGTCCTCTAGTATAACTACAGAACCAGCTGCAGCAGTAACACTAACGACCATTGGTGTTGCTAAGTTACATGGCTGGGGCGAAATTCACGAAGCAGTTACGCAATTACTTACGAACGTGTTCATCTTTCCTCACTCTTTGACGGCTTTGGTTACATTTATTAAACAGTTCACAAGCATGAAAACTTGCCAATCAACTGTTGTTGTTGTTATAAACAGCCTCCTGGTGCTTCGGAGCTCATTAACTGTTTAATAATTGTAAACAAAGCCGCCAAAGATTGAGAAAAGATGTACAGGTTCGTAAGTGCTCGCGTAACTGGTTCGTGAATCTGGCCTTCTGCAGGGAGTAGGCTCGTAAATGTCAGTGCTTGCATGTGATGCAAAGTCAATGACGAATAAAAACCGACAGAAAAAAAAATAAAACTGCTAAATTTACTTAAAATTATACTAAAAGTATATATATCTCTTTTGATTACCTTTCTCAAATACAAAAGACAATATTTTAGTACACAAATCATGTTGAAGAAAAGGTCACAGGGTGGAATGCAGACCCACACCAAGGGTGTATAAACACTGTTGACAGATTGTATTCTATTACATAATGCGTTTATTAAAAAGTTCAAAGTCGAATTTGAGTTATTATATTGTTCTTGTATTATATATTCCCCTTTATTATCTTTCTTCTTAAACCAACTAATTTGTATAAAACTGTGAGTCGAAAGCAGGTCCTCAAGTATGTTTATTGAGATAAGCAATAAATACATCTCAAAGGGATAGAGTAGCTTAGGCTATTTCTACCCCCCCCCCCCAGGTCCTCCGCTCCTCTGCGGCCTGCGTTAGTCTAATGGTAGCACCGACCATTCAATAGAGGCGTAGTAGTAGTTAGTAGTAATAGTAATAATAGTGATAGTAGGGATCCATCAGTCTCAGGAGACTATGGAGTTGCGCTCTGGTTGTCGGTCTGGAGTGGCCTCTCCAGGGCGCAAAGCCAGGGGTACGTTGATACTGGGGAAAGAAGCTGTTACCCATGCAGCGTTGGCGTAACAGACGCAAGTTGTTTGCGGTATATAAGGAAGAACAGAAAAAAGAAGAGTAAGCGTATCAGAAGGTGGAGCGGGAGATGCAGCTGGAGTGGGACCTCCAGGGGTCAGGGGGAAGGGGTCGCAGGTGATCTCTTGGAGGAGGGGGGAAGGGGGAGGGGAAGGTGGAGGGGGGAAGGGGAGGAGGGGGTCACAGGTGAGAGGTCGCCTGTACCACATTCCTCACTCTCTGCCTGATCCGAAAGGGATGACTAATGGGTTTGAGGTGGCGCCTGGTTGCTCTCCGCTTCCTCCAACACTGCAGGGGCCTCCAACACTGCTGGGGCCTCCAACACTGCTGGGGCCTCCAACACTGCTGGGGCCTCCAACACTGCTGGGACCACCAACACTGCAGGTGGTGGTGGGGCAGCAAACAGCGGCTCTCACTCTGGTCCCCAGAGTCAATATGAGTGTAAAAACTCTTCTCTTAATTCATATAATTACAGTAATTCAAATAGTTTTTATATGTAATTAAGTAATGAACGTGGTGCAGTGGATGATGAGAGCATTGCTCAGTAATTCAGGTCAAGCCCCCCTTGGGTCGAGACAGTAATTGGATGGGTGAATATATTTACAGCCTCATCCTCGATTTACCTAAGAGGCTTCCTGGTCCTCCATAGTTATATTTCAGAATACCATTATAGGCCAAAAGGTATATAAGTATAGACCTACCAGTATACACGTTTAGGCCAACCGCTATATCAAAATAGGCCTACCAGTCAACCATTCAACCAATAGATCAACCATTATATTTTAGGCCTACTGGTATGCTAATAGTTTTAAGTTGTTGGAGCTAGTTGTAAATGGCTAATGGCAGAAAGATGGCATAGTTTACAGGAAAGACGATAATTGCAAACAAAATGCAATCGCAGAGTAATTCCCTTTAACTGCAAAAGAAATGACATTGCAAAGAAAATTTAATAGAAAACGTAACGGCAAAGAAAACGTAACTGCATGGAAAATGTAACCGCATAGAAAATGTAACTTCATTGAAGATATGACTGCATAGAAAATGTAATTCCAAAGCTGACAGCCCAAGATACACATACTATATTTGGATAAAATTAATACCAATTTAAGTCACGTACTTCAATATTTATGTACTTTGCTGTACTTTTATGTACTCAAATATTGCCGTGGGAGTTTCGTGAGGGTGTTCAGGATTACCAGTTCTCGAGCACTTACCAGTTCTTAGCAACTTTGAGATAGTTATCAGTTCTTGAGCAGTTGTGTAGTATCAGTTATTTTGCAACACTGCTGGTGTTGGAGATGCTGGTGTTGGAGGTGGTGGTGTTGGTGTTGGAGGTGGTGGTGTTGGAGGTGGTGGTGTTGGTGTTGGAGGTGGTGGTATGATCGAGATAGCAGTGCCTGCTATCATTAACATGGATGTGTGTGGGTGGAGATAATGCACGCCGTCGACCTGACTGGGAAGGGAAATACCACACACACACACACACATGGGTCAGTAAACGCCCGGACTTGCTGTCTCCAGGGGCTCCACACCCGCCTGTTTAAGTCACCATGTAAGCCCCATTACAGGAGTGCAAGCAACATCACACACACACACACCCACACCTACACCACACACACCTGCACAACACACACTCCCACACCTACACCACACACACACCCACTCTGCACCGGTAGTTTTAAAATACAAACAAAACACATTCAGTGAGAGGGAGCTTTTGTCTTGCCCGTCTCTCTCCCCGTGTCCCTCCCCCGTGTCTCTCCCTCGTGTCCCTCCCCTGTGTCCCTCCCCCGTGTCTCTCCCTCGTGTCCCTCCCTCGTGTCCCTCCCCTGTGTTCCTCCCCCGTGTCTCTCCAGGGAATGTGAGGCAGGTGCCTCTCAGATGACCCGGAAGGTCTTCTCTGCCACCAGGATATTCTCCAACACCTCGCTGCCTTCTAGGTGTCATTCATCCCTGCCCTCCCTCCCTCCCTCCCTCCCTCCTTCCCCTTGGGTCTCCCCTGTGCCCTCTGGCCGCCCTCCCAGCCCCTATCCCCCCTGGGGCTGGCTCCCTGCTTGTGTTTTGTTTTCATGCCACGACACTGGTGACTCAGTGTCGTGGCGTCTTGGCTAGTCCCCCCTCCTCCTCCTCGTTCTCCACCACCCTCCACCATTCTCCACCATCCTCCACCATTCTCCTCCCCTATCCCCCACCTCGGCTTTGTAACTGAATGGCCAATTCTGTGCGTCAGGGAAAAAAGCAAAGAGAGAGAGAGAGAGAGAGAGAGAGAGAGAGAGAGAGAGAGAGAGAGAGAGAGAGAGAGAGAGAGAGAGAGAGAGAGAGAGAGAGAGAGAGAGAGAGAGAGCACAAGTGACCACTTCCCAATAATATTGACGCTATCAACCAACACTATTCAGAAAGCGTGAGGTTGAGAGCACCAACCTCACCCCCACGACGCCAGCACACAAGAGGTGACTGGGAGAAGTTCACAAACAGTGCGCATAAAATGAGTGTCATAGACTTTAGTGGTAAGGAAACTTTATGCATAAACACAGAGCTAAATAAATGGACCAGCACCATAGAGAAATGCAGGGAGGATCATAGCCCCGTAGCTCACCACACAACGCTCCCCCCACACCAGCCGCTGTAGCTCCCCCCCCCCCCCCACAGCCGCTGTGGCTCCCTCCCCCCACCCCCCACAGCCGCTATGGCTCCCTCCCCCCCCCCCCGGCCCACTGAGGACCGCAGAAACCCAGGAAAGTTCTGGAAAAAAAGTGAAAACCCTGATGGGAACCTCAGCCGACGAAACCCCTGCATCATAGACGCCTCAGGAAGTAAAATCAACAAGTACAAAGAACAGAAACAGAAATTTGCGAAGTTTGGGGGGAAAACATTCAGGATAAACCCAGAAGTAAATGTAAACTTTTGCCCCATTAATGAAAGGGAAATTACAACTCTAGTCGATAAGAGAGCTGCAACATTATTCCCGACGCAAACAATAGACCTTACCAACATCCGCAATGACTGCCACCTTATGAAACACATAACCATCGCAGAGGTCCATAAAACTATTACAGGTTGCAAGAATAAGGCGCCGGGTAATTGCAGAATAAATAAGATTGTATTAACCAACTCACTAATGACTGCAATCCATCAATAAACACGCTTGTTAAATGCAGCTCTTGTATCTGATTTATTCCCCCCCCCCCGACCCACATACATAAAAAAACAGCAATCAGATTAATCCCTATGCCAGGAAAAATTTTACCCAAACTGAAAATTGCAGAGTAATAGTCCTTTTCGAAGTACCGGTTAAAATATTAGACAAAATTATTAATGTTCATATCACCTCTCCCTAATCTGTATCTTATTTTTTTCTCACCCGTGTATCATCTGTATCTTTCACCTGTTTCTACCTGTATCTCTCAATAGTTCCTCATCTGTGCCTCCCACACGTATCTACCTGTATCCTTCACTTGTTCTTAATCTGTGTCTCACCTGTATATATCACCTTCTATATCCCTCATGCATATCTTGTCTTTATGTCGAATCTGTACCTCATTGGCTTCTCTCATCTATGCCTCACCCTGTTGTTATTGTTTAAGATTCGCTACTTGGAATAAAAAGTTCCAAGCAGCACGGTCTATGGTGAGCCCGTAGTATGCCTCACCCATATATCTCTTACGTGCATCTCTTAGCAGCGTGTCCATGCTATTGTCACTGCTGCCACTGTTTACCTAACTCGCCTCTCCAACAGCCAACCAACTACCTTGCCCAAACAAGCAAGAGATATCTCACCGGTTAGGTCTTTATGGGCACTTATCAGTTCGTTTCTGGGCCCTTAACCACCGTCGTCGAAGAATGTGGTCGCATATAAGCCCGGGCACAAGGTTGTTGGCTTCCTCTATACCTTCTGGTAACAGCTTTTAAAGATGTTGTCAGGGATGACACTGGCCAATTAAGTGTGATGTCGAGGAGCCTGTGGTTTGTGATGGGATTGGACAACATTCAATTATGACCTAATTAATGCCAAATTGGGAACGTTGGGGGCCTCAGGAGACTTGTCCAGAAGGGTGTGATCTGATGGACAACAACAAGCTGGGTTGCTCACAGCAGCTCAGGTGTGTGATCTGAATGACACGAGACAGAATTTCGATGGCAGTAGACACGAAGGGAAGGACGCGAGCGATGACCGCTTCCTGTGCTGGGCTCAGGCCAGACTTTAGCCAGACTCAGACCAGGCTCAGGCCAGACTCAGGCTAGGCTCATGCCAGACTCAGGCCAGGCTCAGGCCAGACTCAGGCTAGGCTCAAGCCAGACTCAGGCCAGGCCAGGCTCAGGCCAGGCTCAGACCAGGCCAGGCTCAGACCAGGCCAGGCTAAGACCAATATAAAACTCTCCATGTAATCCTGTGTACAGTGACAACTGTCTTCACTAAGTTGACACAATTGCTACTAGTTACCCTTAGGTGTCCCCTGAGGACGGTGGTTGATGTAGGCGTCCCCTCTCACTCTCTTATCTGTCTTACTGATCTGGTCCCTCTATCTGATTGTCTCATGTTGTGCTGGACCGCTGGTTACAGCACAACCCTTCCCTCCATCCCCCTTCCCCACCGTCTTGCCACCTCCACAAATGCTGGTTTGATTATATGAGAAGTCTCATCATTACCCATCTTTAACCACAGCCAGAAAAATTCCATATGTCAAAGAGCTCTTCATTCCTCTCAAAAACAGGAGCGCGCCGATAATCCAAAAGGAAGCCCGGGATTTAACTCGCAATGCAAAGGATAAAGAGAGATCCAAAACAGCGTGGAAAAGCTACTGATACTTGGAACAGAGGTTCTAAAGTGAGCGAGTAATGGAGTACTTCGGAGTCAGGAGAGAAGCGGAGAGGCTACTTAAAATCGACAATGCATCAGAAGTCAAGGACGCATTAAAGTTCTCGTGTAGCTACAGAAGGAAGGGCAAGCAGCCAGAGACCACGTGATCAGGTTGAAGCATCAAGGGGGGGGGGGGCTATAAGTCTCACGAAAACGACAGGGAGATCTGTGAGGAACTCGGCTACAATACCTCCATACCATGAGCTGTGTGTGTGTGTGTGTGTGTGTGTGTGTGTGTGTGTGTGTGTGTGTGTGTGTGTGTACACTCACCAGCACACACAGGCAGCACCCCCACATACTGTAAGCGTTAGTAATGCTTCAACGAAGGCAAATACATCAGTGATTAATTTATAATGTAAACAATGTGGCCTTGTGCCCTCAGGGAGTGGGGGGGGGGGTAAGGGAGGGATCGTTGGGTAGGGAGGGAGAGGGAGAAGGATAGGGAGTGAGTGGGGATAGCTAGGTCTAGGGAGTTTGGACAGGGAAGGTTTTTGAGGAAGAGTTGGCGTTGAGAGCACCCCATCATCCCCCATCTTCAATTCCTCTCTGCTTTTCTAACCATCCCTCCCTCAGTAAGGGTTGGATAGTTAGAGGTGAATGATGGGACGGTTAGGGATGGAAGAGCAGTGGGAGGGACGCGGATGCAGCTGCAGGGATCCACGCCGTCCCTCCCCCTCTTCTGCCATTACTTCTGCTGGATTAACATTCCAACCTTCACGATGCCCTGCGCATGGGCCAGTCTGCTTGCGCACCTGCGCGCGTAGTCTGCGACTGCTTACCTCCGTACCTAAGATCTCTCCAGAAGAGCAGGTAGCCACGGGCCGTGAGTCCTGATGAGTAAGTGTGCCGCGGGTTCGACAAAGATCTTGAACATCGGAATAGTTAGGCTGTAACGCAGCGGATGCAACAAGGGTTGGAGGCGGGGTATGAAGAGCTAGAGCTCACGTCCCTGTAGTGACTGATAGGTGACCGCGTTGGTGCCAGCTTCCGTTGCTAAGTAGACTCTGTTATACCATAATGCGTCAGCTGTCCAACTGTGTCTGTTAATAGTTTAGTTTCCCTTTGATTTATGTTTTTGGTGCTCTTTTTTTTTGAAGTAGGATGGGCGAGCCATATAATTTTGGGCCATATAATTTTCTGTTCAATTGTGATCTTAAATATAACTAATGGGTGTCTATTATTTTATAATATTTGTAGTTCTTTATAATATGTGACATGGGTAATATGATAATGATTGATTCAATTTGATCTTGCATAGAATCTTTGAATCTTTAGAATCTTAATTGTAATTTATGTTTAGTCTTTATTGGCAAAATTATATGTAATCAAATCTTACTTTGTTTGATTCTCACGTAAGTTGAATTCTTAGTAAGAAGTGTCATTGTGTCTCTTATGAATGTAATCACGTTTCAATACACGTTCTTTGTTAATTTTAAATCGGTTTTTCTGTATTTTAGATCTGATGATGAATAATATTGAATATTCGAAACGTTATGAATTTTAATTGAAAAGTAAATATTTGAATTAAACACGATTTGTTTTATGCATGTTTTCTGGTTCTCCTGTGGTTCTGTACAGTGCCTATTGAACCACGGGGGTCACCTGGTTGTGCTTGCGGGGGTTGAGCTCTGGCTCTTTGGTCCTGCCTCTCAGCTGTCAGTCAACTGGTGTACAGATTCCTGAGCCTACTGGGCTCTATCATATCTACACTTCAAACTGTGTATGGAGTCAGCCTCCACCACATCAGTTCCTAATGCATTCCATCCGTTAACTACTCTGACACTGAAAAAGTTCTTTCTAACGTCCCTGCGGCTCATTTGGGTACTCAGATTCCACCTGTGTTCCCTTGTTCGCGTACCACCCGTGTTAAACAATTTATCTTTATCCACTCTGTCGATTCCTCTTAGAATTTTGTAGGTAGTGATCATGTGTCCCCGAGCTCTCCTATCTTCCAGCGACGTTAGGTGCATTTCACGCATTTCCTTGTAACTCGTGCCTCTTAGTTCTGGGACTAGCCTAGTGGCATACCTCTGAACTTTTTCATACCTTTGAACTCTGACGTATGATGCACAGTGTGAGGTGTATGGGAGGGTTGTGGGTAAGGGTTGTGGGAGAGGGTTATGGGAGAGGGTTGTGGGAAAGGTGTGTGTGGGAGGGTTGTGGGGGATGTGTATGGGAGAGGGTTGTGGGAGAGGTGTGTGTGGGAGAGGTGTGTGTGGGAGAGGTGTGTGGGAGAGGGTTGTGGGAGAGGTGTGTGGGAGAGGGTTGTGGGAGAGGGCTGTGGGAGAGGGTTGTGGGAGAGGTGTGTGTGGGAGGGATGCGGTAAAGAAATTAATGACTTCATAATGACCATATTTTTTATTGTTGTTCAGCTACTTACATAACGATACCTACCTAACACTAGTTACCTAACGGTTCTTGCCTAATGGCACTTGCCTAACATTTCCTACCTCACAGTGACTGACAGCCTTGTTGTACGTGTTGCGTTATAATTTAAATATTCTGACCACTCGGACCTGACCTTTAAGTTATAGATGGAGGTGGCTTCTACAACTTCTCTTGAATGCATTCCACGAGTATTTCCTAACAACCCTTCGACTCATTAGCGTTTCCAGTTTCCACCTGTGTTCACTCGTCCTGCTCCTCCCTCACTTTAATCACTTTTTTCAATCTTTTATCACACTGCAAATTACTGATTCTTCCCACCATGGTTGGTCAGTCCAGCAACCAGGAGGCCTGGTCGACGACCGGGCCGCGGGGACGCTAAGCCCCGGTAGCACCTCAAGGAAGCACCTCAAGGTAACCACCATCGCCATCTCCCTCTGACGTGACCTGAAAACCCCCCTTTTTGAAGCCCTTTACTATTCCTTCCCTTAGTTCCTTCAGCCCTTACCTCCCCCTCAGCTGTTTACTCCATCAGCTGACGACCTCATCACAAGAGACACGCCCCCTTCGTCCTAATCCTTGCGTCGAGCCAAGTCTTCAACGTCATCATACTGTCTTATTTAACGTAATCTATAATTATCGTCGGGGATTAACGCGTTCGAGGTCGTGTTTTGTGTGGGGCGAGACACGAGGTGTTGGCAATGCAGTTTGGTTTGGCGAGGAGTGATTAGTGTGGCGTTGACGGGTTGAGTGTAGTTGGTGTGAGGTGTCCCACACCAGACGGGAACTAGGACAGGACGGGGTATTAATAGGCAACCTGTTTTTTGTTTAGCTTTTGGGACTCTTTAGTAAATATTGAGAGGTGTCTCTATTGTTTGTTCTATAACTCGAATACAATTTCTTCTTTGATTTGGTGTTTACTTAGGCCAGGTGTGTATATGTATACATATATATGTACATATGTATACATGTATGTATTGATGCGGTGGTCACGGTACTGTGTACGTTTAGGGGTGATCCTGGACGGCATGGGCTCGAATCCTGGCCGGGTCAAAGAGTTCTTAGGGGTATATGTACATATATACTTATGTACATATGTACATATACATATGTATATGTATAAGTACCAAGACTGTGTGTTACTACAGTACCAAGATGGTGTAATAGAAATAACATTTAATCAAACAAACAGCAGCAATAATAAGGGATTGTGAATGGTGCATTCAGCAGGTGCATGTGGGGAGAGGGGGGGACGGGGTGTACTAATTACACAACTAGGTGATTACAGGGAGCTCTCTGCCATTAATGAGCAGGGGGGGGGGGGAGGGATGGTGCGCCAAGTAGTGCGTTGATGTATTCACCTAGTCGTCCTTGCGGGGGTTGATCTCTGGCTCTTTTGGCCCGCCTCTCAACTGTCAATTTTTTTCACACATGCGCGCGCACACACACACACACACACACACACACACACACACACACACACACACACACACACACACACACACACACACACACACACACACACACACACATATATATACACACACACACACACACACACACACACACACACACACACACACACACACACACACACACAGAAAGCAGCCCATAACAGCTGTCTAACTCCCAGGTACCTATTTACTGTAAGGTGAACAGGTCCATCAGGGGTGAAAAAATGCCCATTTATATCCGCCTCGGTTGAGAATTGAACCCTGGCCCTTAGGGCTACGACCCCCGAGCGCAGCCCACTCAGCCGCGAGGACCCCCCCCCTTGCCTCGCGTTGTGTGTACTCACATAGTTGTGCTTGCGGGGGGTTGAGCTTCGGCTCTTTTGTCCCGCCTCTTTGGTGTGTGCGTGTATGTGTGTTTTACTAAACGGGAATCTCCCTCTCTCCCTTCACTCTCCCTCACTCTCCCTCACTCTCCCGCGGGGGTCGTGTCTGTTACCTCACTCTCAGGTTCACGGTTAACAAATCATCATTCCCTTCTGACTGCTGTCTTGGCCCAGCACTGCTACTGGCTGCCTCCCTCATGGGGCGGGGGGTGTTTGGTTAGGCCGGGTGGGGGGGGTCTTGGTGGGTATATAGCTTCGCTGAGGCTTACCTATGGTCGGTTTCCAGAGTTGTAGTTCCCCCAAGCCCGGCCTGGAGAGAGGCTGGTCTTCTGCTAACGTGATCTAAAGGGCTGTTGCTTCGAGCAGCCCGCATATGCACTATAACCATGTTAGTCCAACACTTCCTTCAGAAACACGTGTTCCAGCAGTATTTCTTACATTGGGAGGAAAAAGACTGAAGAGCAGTTGGCCTCTGATGGTCAGATCTCTGATTGTGTCTATGACACCTCTACTCTTCACTAGGTCTATTCTGCATTTCTTGTCATATTTTTCGTTCCTGCAAATTGTAATTTTATTATGCATATTTGGCCCCCCCTGACCTTCCATGCATGTATTCATTATATGATTTATATAATATATATATTTATCATTTAAAGTAAATTTGTGTAGTTTGTGATCTATTTACATTTCTTCAGTTTGATTAAATATTAGTTTCTTCTCCATTTTTTAAATCTCATTTAGATTAGTTTTCATTAAGATATTCGAATCTAATAAGTATTTCAGTAATTATTTTGCTTATCGTATAGTGTCGTCTGAGCTCTCTCTTTCCCCCGGTGGAGTTCTCTGTTGATTTGGCAACGGGACCCTTCTTAAGTAGCCTGTGTCTGCTTCTTAAGTAGCCTGTGTCTGCTTCTTAAGTAGCCTGTGTCTGCTTCTTAAGTAGCCTCTGTCTGCTTCTTAAGTAGCCTGTGTCTGCTTCTTAAGTGGCCTGTGTCTGCTTCTTAAGTAGTCTGTGTCTGCTTCTTAAGTAGCCTGTGTCTGCTTCTTAAGTAGCCTGTGTCTGCTTCTTAAGTAGCCTGTGTCTGCTTCTTAAGTAGCCTGTGTCTGCTTCTTAAGTAGCCTGTGTCTGCTTCTTAAGTAGCCTGTGTCTGCTTCTTAAGTAGCCTGTGTCTGCTTCTTAAGTAGCCTGTGTCTGCTTCTTAAGTAGCCTGTGTCTGCTTCTTAAGTAGCCTGTTTCTGCTTCTTAAGTAGCCTGTGTCTGCTTCTTAAGTAGCCTGTGTCTGCTTCTTAAGTAGCCTGTGTCTGCTTCTTAAGTAGCCTGTGTCTGCTTCTTTAGTAGCCTGTGTCTGCTTCTTAAGTAGCCTGAGTCTGCTCCTTAAGTAGCCTGAGTCTGCTTAGCTGGTCAGTTAACGTGTATTAATGTTAGTTTGAACGTGGATGAGTTTGTGATCTGTGTACGCAGTATCTGAGATAGTTATATCTCTGATGGTGAAGATCAGATCTAGAGGGTCTTCCTTCCTGGTTGCTCTGTTATCTGCTGATTGAACAAGCACTTGTAATCACTCTTATCGTGATATATCAATGAACAAATCCTCCGGAGCCGTGATGTGGGCTCGAACCTATGCGTTGGGTGTCCCCAGGACCCGTTGGATTTGTTCAGTCGTATCTTTATTATTCCCTCGAGTATGTTGCAGAGGATTGCTTGGCAATGACAGTGGTGGGTTGCAAGAATCCTCCTGTCTGTCCTCTATTGTGGTTGTTGGGTCTCCTAGCACTGCCCAACCGGCTCGGTCATGTGTACTCCATGGTAGGTGGCATTTAGGTTCTCGTGAGTTCTCCTAGGTTCTAGGAGACTCGAACTCTGGGCCCACCACGTGTGTGACGCCCCCAAACTCTATCGCCCCGAGCTATTTATCGTATATTTCTCTTATTGTTTTTGTTTATGTTCTCTATCCTGGCTTTGTTCAGTCACGTGACCGTCATTATCTTGTCGTATGTT
The DNA here is from genome assembly GCF_020424385.1 of Procambarus clarkii. NCBI lineage: Eukaryota > Metazoa > Arthropoda > Malacostraca > Decapoda > Cambaridae > Procambarus > Procambarus clarkii. The sequence continues at coordinate 33,117 of NW_025556678.1, read as the reverse complement.
GTTCTATAATAACTCGGGCCGTTGTTCTATAATAACTTGCGCCGTTGTTCTATAATAACTCGGGCCGTTGTTCTATAATAACTTGCGCCGTTGTTCTATAATAACTTGCGCCGTTGTTCTGTTGTAACTCGGGCCGTTTCTTTGCCCTGTGCAATATGGTTTTCACGAGGTGTTTCTGTTTCTCTTCATACGTGTTTGTAATCTTTGCTTGTTCTGTTGCATCTCTTCCATCTCTTTTCTGCCCTCTGTGTTTGTCCACTCCCTCCTGCTTGTGTGTGTGTGTTTTTTTGTTTGCTTCCTGGCATTGTCTGCTGAACCTCGGCGTTGTTGTCTTTCTTGAAACCTTTAGCCTGTGTTGGAATCTTGTGTGTGTGTGTGTGTGTGTGTGTGTGTGTGTGTGTGTACTTACCTAATTCACCTAATTGTGCTTGCGGGGGTTGAGCTTTGGCTCTTTGGTCACGCCTCTCAACTGTCAATCAACTGGTGTACAGATTCCTGAGCCTACTGGGCTCTATCATATCTACATTTGTGTGTGTGTGTGTGTGTGTGTTTGTGTGTGTGTGTGTGTGTGTGTGTGTGTGTGTGTGTGTGTGTGTGTGTGTGTGTGTGTGTGTGTGTGTGTGTGTGTGTGTGTGTGTGTGCAGCAGGAATGTCCGTGGGGAAGGTTGACGTCTCATTTGATATGCGACTGCCAGGAACGTGCACTGCTCCCCCGCCTGTGTGCCTCACACTATACTCTAATACTTGTTCTTCCTCACTAAAGTTCTCCCTTGATCTGGTCTGCAGCGTGACGGTCTCTCCCCCCCCCCCCTCCTGCAGGATGGCGTTCAATCCCCCGATGTTTATTTTCTTTTGGTAGTTTGGTACCTTCACTCTGTCCTTCTAGTTCAACTCTCATCCTGTCCTATCCCTTTCATATAGCATATACTGATACTGCCTAAGCGCTTTCTACCGATACTCATCTTCCTGACACCACAATGAGGGGTATACCAGTAGGGAGGAACTTAAACTGTGCTCCTGTATGGCCCTTCTCATACTGAGGGGAAATGTTCCCCTCGTCAAACGTAGACCTGTCCTCCTACAACGTCGCTTTTTCCTCGTATGCGTTACACAAGAGCCAGAAATTTGTCGTACTAGACAATGAAAGCGGCCGTGGAAAGTGACGTACTGTCCCGTTTTCTGTTTTGGGTCCTCTGGTAAGTTAGGAGAGACTATCTTAAACTGACCGTTTTCTCGACGATGGGAAACCCTACGAGGACGAGCAGGTTAATGAGGATAATGATGATAAATGAGGATATGATGAGATGATAGTGAGGACAAACAAATTTGTCTGGCTGTGATGACCACCAATGAGAGTGAGGGGTATTAATGAGCATGCATAGTTGCCCTCGTGGGCAGAGTTTCTTTCACCCTGATGTTCCTGTTACCTAGCAGTAAATAGGTACCAGGGAGTTAGTCAGCTGTCACGGGCTGCTTCCTGGGGGGTGGAGGCCTGGTCGAGGACTGGGCCGCGGGGACACTAAAGCCCCGAAATCATCTCAAGATAACCTCAAGATAACCCGCTACCAAGTACCGTGGGTGGGGGGTGGGGGGTTTAGCGGCGGCGCGTAAGACTGACCAAATAAGCTCCATGCTGGGTGTCACCGCCGCCTGGCTTCTCTAGACAACAATTTGCTGCTAAGTGGTTGTTGTCGCGAGCCGCTAACTCAGGTGGTTTGTTGGTGTCTGCCTGTCCCCTCCGTCCCGTCAGGCCGCCTGTCCCTCCGTCCTCAACACCGGGCCGCCTATCCATCCATCCGTCCGTCCCACCCACCCAGGAACAGTAGAGGTAGAATATGCAGCTCCAGCCTGGAGTCCATAGCTTCTATTTATTTTATTTATTATTTATTTATTTATATATACAAGAGTTATATAAATAAATAAATATTATATGTTATATAAATAAATAAATATATATTATAAATATATTGGTATATTCTTGTACAGCCACTAGCATGCGTAGCGTTTCGGGTCCTTAATCCTATGGTCCCTGGAATACGACCCCCGCGAAGAATCGTTTTTACAACCAAGTACCCATTTTACTGTTGGGTTAAACAGAGGCTACAGTTAAGGATTTGCGCCCAGTAAATCCTCCCCGGCCAGGATACGAACCCAGGACAAAGCGCTCGCGAAACGGCAGGCGAGTGTCTTAACCGCTACACCACGGGGACAGCTAGTTAAACACAAGACAAAGTTAGAAAAGATTCAGAGGTATGCCACCAGACTAATGCCAGAACTGAGAGGTATGAGCTACGAGGGAAGGCTACGGGAGCTAAACCTCACGTCCCTGGAAGACAGAAGAGTAAGCGGAGACATGATAACCACCTACAAAATTCTCAGGGGAATTGACAGGGAAGACAAGACAAACTATTTAGCACGGGTGGAACACGAACAAGGGGACACAGGTGGAAACTGAGTACCCAAATGGGCCACAGAAATATTAGAAAGAATGGTTTCCGTGTCAGAGTAGTTAACAGGTGGAATGCATTAGGCAGTGATGTGGTGGAGGCTGACTCCATACACAGTTTCAAATGTAGATATGGTAGAGCCCAGTAGGCTCAGGAACCTGTACACCAGTTGATTGACGGTTGAGAGGCGGGACCAAAGAGCCAGAGCTCAACCCCGCAAGCACAAATAGGTGAGTATACACACACACACAGGAAGCAGCCCGTAGCAGCTGTCTAACTCCCAGGTTACCTATTTACTGCTAGGTAACAGGAGCATCAGAGTGAAAAAAACACTGCCCATTTTGTTTGTGTCATCACCTGTCGGAAAATCCGACACCATTTAATATCATACAGATAATAGCTGCTGTATTACCAACAAGTTACCCATAGAAAACGTAACTTGTAGTGGAATTACCGTCTAAAGAAAACGGGATATCATCACCACATACCATTATAAATTGACCAGCTATTCTGCTGGGAATTATTCTTAAATACATTAGTCTTTGGACTTTACCATCATAAAAACATCTTATATAAATTAACTTAATTATCAATATTAAAGTAGAGTAAATGTGACCCTTCTATCACCTTTGGACATCTGGACAATGTAAGCCAGGCGTCAGAGTGAGGAAGGAGGGCAGCCATTGGTGTGTCACCTCCGAGACGTGTGGAGCGAGTACGGCTCCTATCATTCTGGACAATGTCGGCCAGTAACGTCAATAGAATGGAGTGTTAAACAGCCATTGTTTATATTGAGACCAGAGGCTCACACGGGAGCAAATACGGCTCCTGTTAATTTTACTTGGACGTAGTGTTATGGAAACCAAAGGTACCATCTCCAACACGATGTCTACAATTCAAGTTAAGTCTATCCGAAACCCGTTTATCATTCATTTATGGCCATTAATGTCAGGATATAGGGTGACCCGGTTAGATCGCGAAATCGCCTCATACTAAAGGTAATTAAGCCAGGTCTTCAATGTTCTGTATAGTGTTTTCTTTGATATAGCTTGTCATATATAGGATTCTGGCTTCACAGCTAGCGCACTTTTGACAGGTCAAGACGAGGATGCAAGATTATGTGCACCAGTTACTGGGTGATAGAAGCTACCTCAAAGAGGATAATTTGGTGTCTACACTCTAGTTATACCTGGTGGACTAACCTGCTGTACTATAAGAGAAGGAACCTCATCAATGTATGTAGCTATTACTGTAGTTTGATTGGCTGCATATATATATAAACTATTAAACCCCCCCTAATGTGTAGAGGATCGATTTGTGAGATTATGAGGTTATTGCAGAAATACAGTCCACTTATCATTATACAAATTGCTATCGAAGTATATAAATTAACGTAAATATAAATTCATATAAATTAAATAAATATAAATCTCACAGGTCGGTTCCCACATTAATTGGTCATCTTCGAACCGGATGACGGATTATTTGATCCTTTGAACCCACATTTGGTCATCTTAGTACCGGATGAACCAGTTAACCAGTGGATTCATTAAATATACTAGTGCAGTGTTATTTAAACAAGGCCAGCCAGTCAAAGACAGCGGCGAAGCCTCGAGGGAGCTCAGGAGCCTCCCTCAACTGAGTTCAGCCTCATCAGCGGTTTCATGCACACCCACAGATATTTGGTGGCGTGTTATTTCGTGAAATGACAGCGCTAATATTGAAGCCAGCCAATTAGTGACTGTGTCGCGAGATTGTTCACGGATTTCGTGGTGTTACATTTCGCGAGAGATTATCTACGAATTTTGTGGAGTTTATTTCGCGAGGTCACTAATAATATTTAATACTTCTAGATAATAATAGAAGTTTCATAGAAGCTAATTAAGAGGCTATTATCAATAATTGTGTATATTATTTCTCCAAAATAGAGAATTATTTAATATATATTGCACTAGTGATCACAGTATAATATTTACTAATTGCCAACCCACAACAGGGTAGGATATTAACCATTGACTAGTTGAACTATTATCGTTCATCCTAGTCCCATTATTACCATAGTCAGTTGTACTATATTGATCAACCTAACACCATTAATGAATGGTCCAGACCCTATTTTGGGTGTAATTTTTATCAACTCGAGTTGAGTTGTGCATATAATAATTTACTTATGATCATTACACCTTTGAGTGATTAATTAGTGTCTCTACCATCCTAGGGTGATATAGAAGAGCTAACCTAAAGGTACTTCCAGTGACACTGGTTTATCACTCAAATCATTAGTGTGTATGATTGTATATATATATAATGTGTATTAATTTTAAGTGCTAACCTCTAGTAGAGGTAGGATTATTGCCTAGTGAGTGCATTTTACCCTAGGCTATCATTAGAGTTTGTTCAGTATTATGAGCAGCCCAAGTACAAGTCCCACAAGGCTTTACCAACTAGCCAGTATGGATAATGCAGGGAGAATGAAAAGAACCCTTGCAGGTCTTAAAGGCCACTTAACAAGACAGATCAAGAAATGTGAAGATTTGTCACAACAATCAACAGTTGATTATGCTGACCTGGAAAGCTATTATCAAGCAGCTGCAGGTAAATTTGAGCAAATCAAATGTCAAATAGCAACATATGTGGCTGAACTTGCCAACACTAATTTATCAGAAACAGAAATAGACGACATTATGGTTGATCTTGCGAATTATGAAGATCAGACTCAGGCCACGTTACAGCCTTATGTCAAATTAATTGCCCAGAACAAGGCAACAGCAACAACAACAACAGTTGCATCTAATACGAGTCAAGCAGAAGCTCGACTCCCTCCAATTAATTTACCCACTTTCTCAGGAAAAGATGAGGAAGATTGGGACGAATTTTGGAACAAATTCGTTGACCTTGTAGACTCAAAACAATCTTTACCAAAGAGTAGTAAATTCTCTTATTTGCAAGGCCAATTATCAGGTGAGGCTAAAACAGTAGTATCCCATCTGAGATTAACTAATGACGGCTATGATCTGGCAGTAAAACTCCTCAAGGATAATTATGCTGATCCAGAAGTAAGAACATCACATTTAGTTCATGAGCTGTTGCATTTACCCCCACCGGAGGCTTCAGCTGATTCACTCCAAGTCTTCAAGCTGGAGGTAGAATCATTGATCAATGCCCTCAGCCTGACAGCAGATACAAACGGGGCTGAGTGGGTCTTGAAAATAATTGTCCAGGAGAAAATACCTAGGGACATATTGAGACAAATGAGTGCTCATTACAATAAAAGCATCTTATCTATGAATGAAATATCTGAAGGTTTAAAGTCAGTAGTTCATCAATTACGAACACATGACAAATTAAAACCACCAAGTAAACCCTCAGAAACCAATAATAGTAAACCACAGAGTACCAAAGGTACTCCAAATCAATCTAGACAATATAACATGACACCAAAGGGTACTGGAAGCTATGGAACGTGTTTGTTCTGCAATGAGAAACATTCAATGTACCACTGCTCTAATTTTCCTGATAGTGACGCCCGTGTTGAGCGACTCAAAGATTTGCAACATTGCACGAGGTGCCTCAGGAAACATAACATCAAGGATTGTGATACCCAATTACACCCTTGTAATAGGTGTAACAAAGGTCAGCACCATGCAGCATTGTGCAGAGACACCAAAACAACGTCTCCTAACCCCAAGGTGGAAGATAGCATTCCCACCACAGTACAGTACTGCAAGGTGCAACCAACAAAGAGTGTCCAATCGGCAAAGTCTAAAGGTAATACGACTTTGCCTACTGCCCAAATTACCATCCTGAATAAGAGGGCCAAGGTCCATACCCGTGGGTTGTTTGACCAAGGATCCCAGAGAACATATATCACTAAAAAGTTGGCAGATGAATTACAATTAAGGCCTGTAGACCAGATGTCATTCAACATCTCAGGGTTTGTAACAGATGCAGGACCTCAAGTCTACCAGGTGGTACAACCATCAGTACGTTTAGGCAGGTACGTCTGTCGAGTACAAGCCATTGTGGTGGACAAAATACCAGTAGACCTACAAGTTCAAGGTCTGAGAGCAACAGCCAAATTCCTGAGAAATAGAGGAATAAAATTGGCAGATAATATTAAGTCTGATCACCTCACCGACTTCGGTCTCCTTGTAGGGACAGACTATTGCCATCGATTCATCGGTAGCCCTACTAAATATCAGGGTATAACCATGTTAAACTCTGCAGGAGGTAAATTACTCTCAGGCCCAGTATCAAGCCTGAGGAGACCTATGCCTGCAGATAAACAATACCAATAGAAATCTAAATTTGTCAGCTGATTATATTTCTCCAGTAGCATTATACTAAGGAGATTACAGCTGACTATAGTAACAGAGGTTGATGTTAGTATCATCATTTAAAGCTGAAGATGAGTTCATGAGGCCTCAGTGGCAAATCAGTGAACAGTAGCCTAAAACAGCTACAAGTCACTGCGACCAATGTCACTGAACCCACTGCAGTCTCAGAACCATACTTTACTTTAATGATGAGCTATTCAATCTTCTGAATCAATTAACTAAATTAAACCCCAATAAATCTGATGACTGATTTGATACATTTATTATTTAATCAAGATGTATTCCATGGGCCTCAGTGTTTATATATCAGTGACCAGTTACCTGAACAAACTTCAAGTTATATCTAATGTCACTGATCTCACTGCAGTCCCTGAATCATACTTGACTGTAGTACTTGATCACATCCAGTCTTCTGGGTTAAATAATATGTAATAAGGCTTGAATATTAGCCTTTCAAGAGTTGACAGGGAAATGAAATCGCATTAGACTTCTAACCCCTGCAACTCTAGTACGGGACATCCGTCCTGTACGAACAGACGCACAAATGTGTGATTAATCTAATAATTCGAAGGAGGAGTATCGGTGTTCGTCTGTTCTAAAGAGGACTTCGACCCGTGAGCAGCCCCCTGGGGAATTATGTCGGAAAATCCGACACCATTTAATATCATACAGATAATAGCTGCTGTATTACCAACAAGTTACCCATAGAAAACGTAACTTGTAGTGGAATTACCGTCTAAAGAAAACGGGATATCATCACCACATACCATTATAAATTTAATTGACCAGCTATTCTGCTGGGAATTATTCTTAAATACATTAGTCTTTGGACTTTACCATCATAAAAACATCTTATATAAATTAACTTAATTATCAATATTAAAGTAGAGTAAATGTGACCCTTCTATCACCTTTGGACATCTGGACAATGTAAGCCAGGCGTCAGAGTGAGGAAGGAGGGCAGCCATTGTTGTGTCACCTCCGAGACGTGTGGAGCGAGTACGGCTCCTATCATTCTGGACAATGTCGGCCAGTAACGTCAATAGAATGGAGTGTTAAACAGCCATTGTTTATATTGAGACCAGAGGCTCACACGGGAGCAAATACGGCTCCTGTTAATTTTACTTGGACGTAGTGTTATGGAAACCAAAGGTACCATCTCCAACACGATGTCTACAATTCAAGTTAAGTCTATCCGAAACCCGTTTATCATTCATTTATGGCCATTAATGTCAGGATATAGGGTGACCCGGTTAGATCGCGAAATCGCCTCATACTAAAGGTAATTAAGCCAGGTCTTCAATGTTCTGTATAGTGTTTTCTTTGATATAGCTTGTCATATATAGGATTCTGGCTTCACAGCTAGCGCACTTTTGACAGGTCAAGACGAGGATGCAAGATTATGTGCACCAGTTACTGGGTGATAGAAGCTACCTCAAAGAGGATAATTTGGTGTCTACACTCTAGTTATACCTGGTGGACTAACCTGCTGTACTATAAGAGAAGGAACCTCATCAATGTATGTAGCTATTACTGTAGTTTGATTGGCTGCATATATATATAAACTATTAAACCCCCCTAATGTGTAGAGGATCGATTTGTGAGATTATGAGATTATTGCAGAAATACAGTCCACTTATCATTATACAAATTGCTATCGAAGTATATAAATTAACGTAAATATAAATTCATATAAATTAAATAAATATAAATCTCACAGGTCGGTTCCCACATCACCGGAATCGAAGGATTACGAGTCCAGGGCGCTGTCCACTCAGCTATCAGGTATGGTAGATTAGCTGTGACCGCCGGCGTTCGAGGCTCGAGGGTGTACTGAGAAATAGAGAAGCCTTGGAGATGGCGTAAAGGGGGGGGGGGAAGGTCATTGATATCTTGGCCATCTTGTACGACGAGGTGAGAAAATGACGTCCTCGGTTCGAAGCCCAGGGATCCGGGTTCAATCCCCGGCCACAACAGAAACGGTTGGGCACGCTTCCTTTCACCTGATACCTCTGTTTATCTAGCAGTACAATGGGTGCCCAGGAGTTAATAGAAATGTATTAATTAATAATTGTAATACTATTATATTATAATTATTACATAAACATGGTGCAATCCTTATATAGCATGTCATGGTCTAGTGGCTTGAGTATGTGCCTGGGAACACCCTTCGCATAGGTTCGAACCCTCATCACGGCTCCTACGGATTTTATCAATAATAATAGTAATAATAATATATACACAACGAAACTCCAGTTAACGTGATGCATCACTGAGAGAATCGGTAGAGGCCATAATGAAGATTCGAACCTGCACACAGGGTACATAATGATGGTATGAATAGTGAGTGAATTGATGGGTGAATAGTGAGCGTGGTATGACTTGTATATTTTATGTGTGTCTGTATCATGTATACTACAGAGCTTAGCTGCTGGATAATCGTCGCCATGTACACATTTAATTCACACACACACACACACACACACACACACACACACACACACACACACACACACACACACACACACACACACAGAGTGGTAGACGGTTGGAACAAGTTAAGTGAGAAGGTGGTGGAGGCCAAGACCGTCAGTAGTTTCAAAGCGTTATATGACAAAGAGTGCTGGGAAGACGGGACACCACGAGCGTAGCTCTCATCCTGTAACTACACTTAGGTAATTACACACACACACACACACACACACACACACACACACACACACACACACACACACACACACACACACACACACAATGCATTAGGCAGTGATGTGGTGGAGGCTGACTCCATACACAGTTTCAAATGTAGATATGACAGAACCCAGTAGGCTTAGGAACCTGTACATCAGTTGATTGACAGTTGAGAGGCGGGACCAAAGAGCCAAAGCTCAATCCCCGCAAGCACAATTAGGTGAGTACAATTAGGTGTGTACACACCGGGTTCGAAGTGTTTGGGCTCGTTTCCTAACACATAATACTCCTGTTCACCCAGCAGTCAAAGATACACAGGAGTTAGTCAGTTTGGTGTTGGGTTGACTCTTGGGATAGGGTCAATCATTCTACCCTGGGGGTGGGGGGGTGGGGGAGGGAGACCTCGATATAAGCCTAACATGTGTATATATATAGACTGGCTGTCTGTCCCCCGACACAAGGAATTATAACCCTTTGTGTGAAAAAAGCATGATATTAAGGTTGTCTGTTGGGTTAACTAATCTACCCTGTCCGGTGACGCTACTGACTCTATCTGGGTAGATGGGGTCAGGGTAGATGGGGTCAGGATAGACCCTCAGGAGGAGGAGAGGGGGGGTCATGGACCCCCGCCGATGTCATAGGGGTCACAGCGGGGGATGTAGGGGTGGGGGGGGGACGTTGACGTGGGTGGTTTAAGGGGGGTTAGACCACCCCACTAAACGAGGCTAAGTAGTACAAGACAGGCCAAGATGCAGATCTCAGTCCTGGAAATTTATGAGAGGACTGCGAAAGAGCCGGTATAATCCTTTTATAGATCTGGTGTACAGGGAGGGGAAATCCGGAATGGCTTCTCTTGAAACACATTAAGTATACCCTGCAAAGTTTTGGAAATATATCGTTTTCTTTGAATAACTTATTTGTTTATCTTAAATAAATGACGTCATGTCATTGGCTGGTGCAGACACAGTTATAAGGACAAGTTATGAGTTATAAGTTATAAGAGCTGAAGTTATAAGTGTCCTTATAACTTCAGCTCTAATACCGCTAAATTTCCACAAATAAATGAAAACTGGCTAGTTAATAATACAAAAAACTGTGAAAATAACAATGTTGCTGTATTTTGCAGTATTTACCTGAATTTATCCTTAGACCACCAACTCTCTAGTGTCCTCCATGGGGCAGGAAGTCTGCGGTTTGTCAAAGGTTCCCAATTGTTGCCGAGGATTCTGGCTAACTGGATTTTGAACTGAAGTATTGGCATCGACAGCTTGTGCAGGTAGGCTGTTCCACGAGCTTATAACCTTAAATGAATGGAAAAGCGTTTCCTGTTTTCTGTTCTATTCTGTGGCGTCTTGTCCTTTGGGGGGGGGGGGGTGTTACACTTGACCTCAAAGAAGAAGTCTGCAAAGAAGTGCAGACTTCTTTCTAAGAAGTGGTTTGCATTAATATCCTCCAATTTGTTTAGTATTTTAAAGGTCTCGATGAGATCAGATCAGCCTTGTCGTGTCCGGTTTGCAGTGGCGGTTAGTCCTCGACCCTTAATGATGAAGGTGTTGACTCGGGAGTGACTTTTGTCTCTATATTACAATTGGTGTTACAGAAATGACTCTGTGCCACTGGAGACCCCTCCCCCCCCCACCCTGTGGCTGCACGTATGTGTGATTTCCTCCGAGGTTAAGGACCCCCTTCTTCCAGCCAGAGGTGGTATATATATATATATATATATATATATATATATATATATATATATATATATATATATATATATATATATATATATATATATAATGTTTACGGCAATATAATGATTCGTTAAAATTGGTAACACCTCTTTATCTCAACCTAACTGCTCTTTACAAAGGGGCTACTAGTTATAAGTCGTTTTATGATTTTTAAACTTTAAAACTAAATTTAAAACTTATAACGGTTTTAGCGTTTCACGTTTCACATTTAAAGCTCTTTTTTTCACAAGTTTTAAAGATAAATATAAACCTTTCGTGTATTCAACGTTTTAAACAGTTGAAAAGATTAAATCAAATTGGTAAAACATTAATAAATTGAACTTAAGTGAAAATATATATATATATATATATATATATATATATATATATTATATATATATATATATATATATATATATAGATATATATATATAAAGAAGATCAAGCAGGCTGTGGGTACCTGGTGTTGCGGTTAGCCACAGGTTCTGGTAAAGCCTCGGGGGGTTAATTGTGTGGGGGGGGGGGGAGGGGGGGGCAATGAAGGGGAGCAGGGGGGGGCAGTGAAGGGGGGGGGTGATGGAGGGACAATGAAGGGGGGGGGGGAGGAGGGAAAGAAAGGTGGTACTGGGGTGTCAAGAAAGTAAATTAAAGAACAATCCAGAATATAATTTTGAAGAAGGTTGCTGGTTATCGATCCTGTGTTTATTATTGTCTAAAGCGAATTTGTGGAGGTATCTTGTGATATCTTGTGATATCAAGAATTTGTGATATCTTGATAACAGCTGCTCAAATTACGCTGTATACATACTTAGGTAAGGTCGATATTAAATAATAAAATGTTTTATATTAAATAGGAGAGTAGGCTAAGGCAACACTGCAATAAGTTGATATTTTCTTGCAGGTAACGCAGTGCATGATGACAAATAGGCCTATGATGATTTTCTGGTAAGTATGCCTTTCTTGGTTTCACTGGCTAGTAAGCCTATGGTAGATTGATGACAAGTAGGTCTATGTTGGAGTAAGAATAAGTAGGCCTACGTTTGATTAATGGATAGTAGGTCTATGTTGGACTGCTGGAAAGCAGGCCTATGTTGGGTTTTATTATATTCCACCGCCATTCTCAGGACCGGGTATATCTCAAGGTGACATTGTTTAATGAGGTGTTCTTGCTTGTATCAATGCCCAGCTGCAGGAGGGGCACCACGCTCGTCCTTGTAAGGGGTGAAATAAGGGGTATAAAGCTTCAAAGCCGTCTTTCAACAGCCAGTCCTCAGACAACAGCCGTCCTCAGACAACAGCCAGTCCTCAGACAACAGCCGTCCTCAAACAACAGCCAGTCCTCAGACAACAGCCAGTCCTCAGACAACAGCCGTCCTCAAACAACAGCCAGTCCTCAGACAACAGCCGTCCTCAGACAACAGCCAGTCCTCAGACAACAGCCGTCCTCAAACAACAGCCAGTCCTCATAAACAAAGGCCAAAAGTGATTCCATCCACCCGCCAAACCCCAGCTGTTTATGAATGAAAAACGGTTTACACACGACTCACAACTGATGACGTTCGAACGTTTCTGGAACCAGTGCTTCGCTGACGACTTTTGTTCGAATCACAACGCTGTAAATGCTTCACCCACGTACTACAAATACAAATAATCGCCAACAGAACTTCTAAACACCTAACCTAACTTAACCTAACCAGCGCCTAAATATGCACAATATGCTAATATATAACAATATTAATTTATATTTGAGATAATTCCTGGCTTGAATGAACATAATGTTAAAATTGATGAATGCGTCTTTGGGGTCGACCGCTGGATGGAATGGACTTGGTATGAGGACGGGTTGCAGACAAGTCCATTCCATCCTGCGCCTATTACATTCCATTCCATAGGGCGCCTGGTGGCTGAGTGGACAGCACTCAGTAATCGTAAATATGAGGACCGGGGTTCGATCCCCGGCGATGGCGGAAAACAAATTGGCAGAGTTTTTATTACCCTGATGCTCCTGTTACCTAGCAGTAAATAGGTACCTGGGAGTTAGACAGCTGTTGCGGGCTGTTTCCTGTGTGTGCGCGTGTGAAAAAAATCGTTGATTGATTGACAGTTGAGAGGCGGGCCGAAAGAGCAGAGCTCAACCCCCACACAAGCACAACTAGGTGAATACACCCACCCACACACACACACACACACACACACACCCACGCTAAAGAAACGGACATAAGCAATTTCCTGCTATTCTCCAAGTTACATATAAAGACTAAAGTGACATTTCTCCACTTCACAACACAGAAAAATCCGGACAGCATATTTATGAGACCTTTGTTTTCCGAGCAACACAAAAACTGTGTAATTTCTCAACTGCACAACCCTGAAACACCTGATATCCTTGTGAGTGTTGTGTGTTCCCAAATGCCGCCAGATTATTGTGTCAGTGTTGTGTTGTGGAGTTGTTCTTTAGGTGTTTCAGTTTGTCGTTTATAAAAGGTTGCATTACAGAGTTCATGTGTTGATGTCTTTGGTTTCAGGTTTGTATTACGGAGTTGTGTTAATAGCTTAATAAATTTATATGTAAGTGCGATGCGGGCATTTTGTCTTTGCGAGTCCATATTTCAGATTTGCATTATACTTTTAAAGTTTAGTCTTGGCTGATGTTTCTGTGATGTCTTTTGAAGATTTGGGGCCAGATTCACGAAAGCACTTACGAAAACACTTACGAACCTGTACATCTTTTCTCAATCTTTGACGGCTTTGTTTCCAATTATTAAACAGTTAATGAGCTCTGAAGCACCAGGAGGCTGTTTATAACAATAACAACAGTAGAATGGGAAGTTTTCATGCTTGTAAACTGTTTAATAAATGTAACCAAAGCCGTCAAAGATTGAGGAAAAATGTACACATTCGTAAGTGCGTGCGTAAGTGCTTTCGTGAATCTGGCCCCTGGTCTTGTGTGTTGATATTTCATGGTTGTATTATGGAGAGCTTGTCTTGCTGGATTGTTATTTTGGTGTTGCATTAACCCAAGGCTGTAAGGAAGCAAAATATATAAGCACGAGGGCATGAACAAACTACAATAAACACACTCAAATTAAAGAGAGTACGAGAGGGCGTGAGTACGTGCCTCAGAGTAGGATGAGAAGCAGAAAATCAATATAAAAATAACATTGCAGATGAAGCAAAGACGCAACGCAAGTTGCTCCACAGCCACATCAAGAGGAAAATAACAAATAAGGAACAGGTGATAAAACTGAGAACAGAAAAAAATGTATTCACTGAGAATAAGAGAGAAGTGTGTGTGTGAAGATCTTAACAGAAGATACCAGGAGGTCTTCACAATAGAACAAGCAGTTCCTGAGCTGATGGGATTGGCGTGAACCCAAGCATCACTGGAGGACATTAAGATAACCAGAGATGAAGTAAGAAGGCGCTTGATATCGCTAAGTTGGTGGCTGCCGATGGCATCTTGAAATATTAAGAGACGAAGCGGCAGCCTTGTGCCGTGTTTGCTTATGATACACCACTTATGAGAAGGACATGTGTGAGGGCAGAGTGTGGCAAGCTACAGGAGGACCTGGGCACAGTGAGTGGTCCAGTTGGGTGATGGGAATGGGAGGCAGGTCGCAAGATACATGGGAGGCAGGTCGCAAGATACATGGGAGGCAGGTCGCAAGATACATGGGAGGCAGGTCGCAAGACACATGGGAGGCAGGTCGCAAGATGCAAGGGAGGCAGGTCGTAACATACATGGGAGGCAGGTCGCAAGATACATGGGAGGCAGGTCGTAAGATACATGGGAGGCAGGTCGCAAGATACATGGGAGGCAGGTCGCAAGATACATGGGAGGCAGGTCGCAAGATACATGGGAGGCAGGTCGCAAGATACATGGGAGGCAGGTCGCAGGTCGCAAGATACATGGGAGGCAGGTCGCAAGATACATGGGAGGCAGGTCGCAAGATACATGGGAGGCAGGTTGCAAGATACATGGGAGGCAGGTCGCAAGATACATGGGAGGCAGGTTGCAAGATACATGGGAGGCAGGTCGCAAGATACATGGGAGGCAGGTCGCAAGATACATGGGAGGCAGGTCGCAAGATACATGGGAGGCAGGTCGCAAGATACATGGGAGGCAGGTCGCAAGATACATGGGAGGCAGGTCGCAAGATACATGGGAGGCAGGTCGCAAGATACATGAGAGGCAGGTCGCAAGATACATGAGAGGCAGGTCGCAAGATACATGAGAGGCAGGTCGCAAGATACATGGGAGGCAGGTCGCAAGATACACGGGAGGTAGGACGCAAGATACATGGGAGGCAGGTCGCAAGATACATGGGAGGCAGGTCGCAAGATACATGGGAGGCAGGTCGCAAGATACATGGGAAACAGGACACAAGATACATGGGAGGCAGGACACAAAACACATGGTAAAAACAACCCACTAAGAATCAGAGACAAAAAAATAAAAAGACTTAGGACTTAATACAACACGGAACCTGTCAGCAGAAACCAACGTCAACCAAATATCATCAGCGGCACACGGAAGACCGAGCAATATGAAAGCCGCTTCGAATCAGTAATCCAAATCACGAAGAAGTAACCGAACATTCGACAGACAGATCCTAGCTAAGAATGGACCCGGGCAGAAAGATTTAATCTGGACCAGGCAGCCAAAGTGTGTGTGGATGTCTCTCCCCTTTCCCAGGGCATTTTGCCTATACTAAGACTTGTTCAACATGAAGATAAAGCGAACCCAGCGGACTAAGACAAGTCTGCGTCTCAAGATCCAAACGTGCTTCCTACGCCGTGATAAGTGGAAGGGAATGAGCAGGTCTCTCGTCATCACTGGCCTCTGCCATAGTCTTGGCGTGATTGATCATTGGCAGTTGATAATCTTCCTTAATCTTGGTATAATTTTCCAGACTGTGTATGGAAGATTATGTCATGTTTTCGCATGGTTGGAGAGCAGGTCTCGGCGGGGGAAGCCTCTGCTTGGTTGTCGTGTGTGTATGTGTGTGTGTGTGTGTGTGTGTGTGTGTGTGTGTGTGTGTGTGTGTGTGTGTGTGTGTGTGTCTCCCAAGAGTCAATGCTCGATCCTGCAAGCACAAATAGGTGAGTACACACACATACACACACACACACAGGAAGCAGCCCATACCAGCTGTCTAACTCCCAGGTACCCATTAACCGCTAAGTGAACATGGGGGTATGAGCGTAAAAGGAATTTTGCCCATTTGTTTCCGCCTCCGCCGGGAATCGAATCCGGGTCATTAGGACCACGACCCCTCAAGCGCTGTCCACTCAGCCTCTGCAACGTGTACGCGTGTGTGTGTGTGTGTGTGTGTGCGCGTATAGCAGCGTGTTTGGAGAAGGATTCAGGGTGTAATCATTAGGCAGTGTGGCTACTTATGTGAGTAAGCCACACCATCACTCATCTATCTGTCGGTGCCAGCATCCAGCAGCCAGTACGCATGTCATCACACCCACTCGAGGCAAACGTTGACGTCCAGCGAGTGAAGGGTGTGGATGAGGCACTGAACGAGTAAATACGTTTATGAGTTATTGTGATGTGGCCTCCCAGCCAGGGCTTGGGGGAGGAGGAGGAACCTTCACAGGACTTACAGTGGTCTCAAGGCTGACGGTGCGACCTCCTCCTCCTCCTCGTACCTTGTGTTCAAGTGATAGAACGACCGCCATGTAAGCAGCATCGTCGAGGCGAGGCGTCTGAGATGGAATAATTGACAACGTGTCGTGCCGCGAGCCCAGGGATGTGGGTGTGGCTGTGGGTGTGGCTGTGGGTGTGGCTGTGTGTGTGGCTGTGGGTGTGGCTGTGGGTGTGGCGGGCTGGGTGGCTGTGGGTGTGGCGGGCTGGGTGGCTGTGGGTGTGGCTGTGTGTGTGGCTGTGTGTGTGGCTGTGGGTGTGGCTGTGGGTGTGGCGGGCTGAGTGGCTGTGGGTGTGGCCGGCTGGGTGGCTGTGGGTGTGGCTGTGGGTGTGGCTGTGGGTGTGGCCGTGGGTGTGGCGGTCCGGGTGGCTGTGGGTGTGGAGACAGCAGCTGGCATATCCAAGCACCAAAAGGTCAACCTTTCCTCGTAGTAGATCATTTTCAAAGAAATATTTACACACATGTGTTGAACATGTATCATAGAACTGTTTCTAAATTCACGTATCTTTTCGCACTCCATCACATAGCGACGGAGGAAGTGTGAACAATTTTCTTGGCGAAGTTTATATTTGTTGAGGTTAATATTAGCAGGTGATGCAGATCCCCAGAGATACTTATCAGCCTTAGAAATGCGCCAGACCTAAAAAATCCTCAGCAGGAAGGCATGATCCGTTTGGTTTGGTGATCGACTGCCTGTATGGGGCTGACCCCCACAACACTAACATTTGCCATTTGCCAAGGGGACATTTAACATCCCCCTTACATGATGTTAATATAAGGGGACATGTGCCATCCCCCTTACATGATGTATATGCAAGGGGACATGTGCCATCCCCCTTACATGATGTTAATATAAGGGGACATGTGCCATCCCCTCTTACATGATGTATATGTAAGGGGACATGTGCCATCCCCTCTTACATGATGTATATGTAAGGGGACATGTGCCATCCCCTCTTACATGATGTATATGTAAGGGGACATGTGCCATCCCCTCTTACATGATGTATATGTAAGGGGACATGTGCCATCCCCCCTTACATGATGTATATGTAAGGGGACATGTGCCATCCCCCTTACATGATGTATATGTAAGGGGACATGTGCCATCCCCTCTTACATGATGTATATGCAAGGGGACATGTGGCTAGAAAAGACCGTCACTTAGCTGTCTGCTTTTGTGTAAATTCGCGCTAAAAATCTGCTCGGAGAAAGAGACGAGAATAGGATCACATATTTGCTGAGAAGAATTTGAAGACCTGTTGGC
>NW_025556678.1:0-12500 GCF_020424385.1 Procambarus clarkii | reverse complement strand
TCTTGGCGTCCTCCTGTTCGGTATGTCTCCGGCTGGCCGACTGTGAGCAGCTCCTCCTCTTAATCAACCTGTCCTCGTCTCCCACTCGAGCTCCTGTAGGCGTAGAGACCGCCACCTTTACACCGAGCAGTCTCTTGGAGTCTGGGCATGATTCATAGCTCGGGCCAACTAGGGTGATCTGCGCTGTAACTACATTAATGCAATGGAGAAGCGTGCAAGTCACACTCGCATTTAGGAAAGGTTGGATACGCCTGCCATATGCACTTGCCGCTAGCATGCTGCAAGGCAGCGCGGGACAACGGGATATGACGCACTTCCCCGCCAGGTGTAGTGGACGGTAACAGCCAGGAACAGTGCCACGAGGTGACCATCGCTGGTGGCACTCTGGGCCCGGGGGCACAGGGCACTGTGGGCACCCATGGGGCGAACAGCTCATCAAGTCTTAATTATGGCGCCCCTGATAAAAACTACAGGACTGGTAGGAAAACACACACACACACACACACACACACACACACACACACACACACACACACACACACACACACACACACACACACACACACACACACGCCGCGTTGGTGAGCCAGCTTTAACGAGACTCTTGACGAATGACCTCACTGACACACACACACATATGAACTCGTATCCTTGCACCTAATGCCGCTGTTCACCTAGCAGTACATAGGTACCTGGGAGTTAAACAACTGTTGTGGGAGGCATACTGGGAGTCATCAGTGAGTTGGTCTAAGGCGAGGGACCCCAGTGAGGCTAATAAGGCTTCCTGTCCCCAACACAGGGAAACAGATATTGGAGACAGACAAGAACATCTCTCTCTCTCTCTCTCTCTCTCTCTCTCTCTCTCTCTCTCTCTCTCTCTCTCTCTCTCTCTCTCTCTCTCTCTCTCTCTCTCTCTCTCTCTCTCTCTCCAACACACAGGTACTCAGAAACAGCCGTCCCACCACACATCATATTCACACCTGTCTAAACAAATTAGATTCCGTTTGGTGCAGGTTCCTCGCTCAGGGCTGGGACTGCAGCCCGCTTGTAGGGTACTGACGGTGTCTGTCTGTCTGTCTGTCTGTCTGTCTGTCTGTCTGTCTGTCTGTCTGTCTGTCTGTCTGTCTGTCTGTCTGTCTGTCTGTCTGGCTGTCTGTCTGTCTGTCTGGCTGTCTGTTTGACGGTCGAGTAACGGCTACTTATATCAAAGAACTAATTAGCCAAGTACAGCTCATGGCAGCAACTTTAACCGGTTGTTGGGGTAGGACTTGATTGGCTGTTCTCTTATTTTTTGGGGGTAGAAGTTATTAGTTCGTTTACAGATAGAAATTTAATGACGATATAATAATTTGATTGAAAAACCCCACTGCATCGGATTGACTGATTTGGTTGTTCCAGCGGGCGGTTGTGGAGCAAATCAATGCTGTGGTGTGTTCCAAGGTCAAGCCTGCTCCTAATCTCACACGATTAACAATGGATTCTTGGGGTTTAAGCACACACACCTACGTGGCTACTGTTCTCGAGAGAGAGGGAGAGAGAGAGAGAGAGAGAGAGCCAGCCCTCCCCTCTGGCATGTATACTTGTGTAGATAATCTCTCTCAACATCACAGACAAGGCCGCGTAAGCCCGACATCTCCATCGCATCTCATTATAGGTGTGATCGTTCTGGTCGCTTAGTCCATCAAGCACTTGATTGTTATCTCTCTGCGTGGGGCCAGCTTAGCTCCTGGGCCGGGCTCAGCAGACACACACGCTCTATGCCCAGGATACAAGCACATGTGACCTTCAAAGTGCTTTTTTTTTTTGCTATTTAGAAAGGTTAAGGTACCATTATTACTACTATTTTGATGTTAATGGTGGCAGCCATTTTTGTAGATTTTTTTTACCTCATACGTGGGGATTAAGTTATAGAACATTTACAATGGTAACCAGCGTGTATATGGGCATTTTTTACGCCCTTTATGGACAGGGTAAGATATGTGTTAGACCACATAGTGTAGGGAGTTATTGAACATTCATTTACACGTCACTGAAAGGCTTACAATGGCAAATTAAAATTCTGACCAGCATATATATATATATATATATATATATATATATATATATATATATATATATATATATATAATATATATATATATATATATATATATATATATATATATGCAACCCACTTCTAAATCAATATGATGAGCTCCTCAGGTCAATATTCAGGAAGGCGCTCAACCTAGATTTAGATGACAGTCAGTGGGACCAAGCAACACTACCAGTGAGATTTGGAGGGATAGGCATACGAAAGGCAACTGAGGTAGCACTTCCAGCATTCTTATCCTCATGTACAGCAGCCAACGAATGATAGGGCAGATCCTACCAGAGCGTATGAGAGAGACAGTGGGAACTCATGATCAAACGTTCATCGAAGCAGCCAGACAATGGGACACCATTGCACACCCTCAACCCCGACCACAAGTCCCAAATGACCACAAGCAGGCCCACTGGGATAGCCCCATAATGGAAAAGTCTGTCACAGCAATGATTGACAACGCTGATGCTGAAAACAAAGCCCGCCTCCTAGCGGTAACAGCACCCCACGCCGGGGATTTTTTTATTGCTGTGCCCAATGCAGCCCTGGGAACTCGCCTCAGTCATGACGCTCTCCGCATTGGAGTTGCCCTTCGCCTTGCCGCCCCCATCCTCACCGAACATAGGTGCATCTGCGGAACTGCGATGGCAGACCAATATGGTCGTCATGGTCTGGTATGTCGTAAATCACAGGGTAAAATTGCAAGACATGAAGAAGTCAACGACATCATCAAGAGGAGCCTCGCCACAGCCCGCTGCCCGGCACAAAGAGAACCACACTTATCCAGACCTAACGACCCTCAGAAGCGCCCTGATGGGGTCACCTTGCTACCTTGGAAGGATGGTAAGCAAGTGGTATGGGACTACACGTGCGCTGCCACACTGGCCAGTACCTACCTCCACTACAGCACACGTGAAAGCGGTGGTGCTGCTTCTTTCAGGGAATCACAGAAAATTATTAAATACAGAGGTCTAGCACACTGCTACAGCTTTGTTCCGATCGGCTCGGAGACCCTCGGTTCGTGGGGAAAATGTGCATTGAAGTTCCTGAAGGAATTGGGGGACAAATTGATCAGCGCTACAAAAGACCAGAGAGCAAGAAGTTTCTTGTTCCAGCGCCTCAGTGTTGCGATTCAGAGGGGAAATGCCTGTTGCGTCTTGGGCACTAGTCCAACTTCAGAGGAATTCGAAGAAGTGTTTGACTTGCAACAATGATCGAACCCGTCTGTGACATTCATCAATGTTTCCCATTGTTGTGTTCTTCAAGAGATCCATAACCTTTAAGCACCTTTTTGCATTATTATTTTGTATCAACCCATGTATATCTTGTAACCATCAAATGCATAATAAAGCACAAAAAATATTCAAGGAAGGGGGTGGTAGGAGAAAAGCACACAGAAACTGTATTGGAGGGGATCTAAACATTCCCTCTAATGCGTTATGCGTGGGTTTCCTCCGAGGCTATGGGTCCCCTTCTTCCAGCTAGAGGTGGTACTCTTTTATATATATATATATATATATATATATATATATATATATTATATATATATATATATATATATATATATATATATATGTCGTACCTAGTAGCCAGAACTCACTTCTCAGCCTACTATTCAAGGCCCGATTTGCCTAATAAGCCAAGTTTTCCTGAATTAATATATTTACTATAATTTTTTTCTTATGAAATGATAAAGCAACCCCTTTTCTCTATGTATGAGGTCAATTTTTTTTATTGGAGTTAAAATTAACGTAGATATATGACCGAACCTAACCAACCCTACCTAACCTAACCTAACCTATATTTATAGGTAAGGTTAGGTTAGGTAGCCAAAAAAAGCTAGGGACCCCAGTGAGGCTAATAAGGCTTCCTGTCCCCAACACAGGGAAACAGATATTGGAGACAGACAAGAACATCTCTCTCTCTCTCTCTCTCTCTCTCTCTCTCTCTCTCTCTCTCTCTCTCTCTCCTCTCTCTCTCTCTCTCTCTCTCTCTCTCTCTCTCTCTCTCTCTCTCTCTCTCCAAACACACAGGTACTCAGAAACAGCCCGTCCCACCACACATCATATTCACACCTGTCTAAACAAATTAGATTCCGTTTGGTGCAGGTTCCTCGCTCAGGGCTGGGACTGCAGCCCGCTTGTAGGGTACTGACGGTGTCTGTCTGTCTGTCTGTCTGTCTGTCTGTCTGTCTGTCTGTCTGTCTGTCTGTCTGTCTGTCTGGCTGTCTGTCTGTCTGTCTGGCTGTCTGTTTGACGGTCGAGTAACGGCTACTTATATCAAAGAACTAATTAGCCAAGTACAGCTCATGGCAGCAACTTTAACCGTTGTTGGGGTAGGACTTGATTGGCTGTTCTCTTATTTTTTGGGGGTAGAAGTTAGGTTAGGTTAGGTAGGTTAGGTAGACGAAAAAACATTAATTCATGAAAACTTGGCTTGGTTAGGCAAATCGGGCGGTTGAATAGTAGGCTGAGAAGTGCGTTCCAAGGCAAGCCTGCTCCTAATCTCACACGATTAACAATGGATTCTTGGGGTTTAAGCACACACACCTACGTGGCTACTGTTCTCGAGAGAGAGGGAGAGAGAGAGAGAGAGAGAGAGAGAGAGAGAGAGAGAGAGAGAGAGAGAGAGAAGAGAGAGAGAGAGAGAGAGGAGAGAGAGAGAGAGCCAGCCCTCCCCTCTGGCATGTATACTTGTGTAGATAATCTCTCTCAACATCACAGACAAGGCCGCGTAAGCCCGACATCTCCATCGCATCTCATTATAGGTGTGATCGTTCTGGTCGCTTAGTCCATATTAGGTACGACATATATATATATATACCTGAGGGTATATATATATATATACCCTCAGGTATACCCTCAGACCTCCAGGTATACTCTCAGACCTCCAGGTATACCTTCAGACCTCCAGGTATACCCTCAGACCTCCAGGTATACTCTCAAACCTCCAGGTATACCCTCAGACCTCCAGGTATACCCTCTGACCTACTGGTATACCTTCAGACCTCCAGGTATACCTTCAGACCTCCAGGTATACGCTCAGACCTCCAGGTATACCCTCAGACCTCCAGGTATACCCTCAGACTTCCAGGTATACCCTCAAACCTCCAGGTATACCCTCAGACCTCCAGGTATACCCTCAGACCTCAGTAGACTACTACAAGGAACATTGTGTGAGGTGTGGCGGGCGCTGTGAAACCCGCGCGCGGAGGAGCGCCAAGGGGTCCCGCATGTAAAGTATATACTCTACCTCCTTGAGTTATGTAAATCGCTGTAAATGGCGCGAGGTCCAGTAAACCACCGTTGTAAATCATGGCAGCACACCGCAGTAAATCGCCCCTAAACACCACTGTAAATCACGGCAAATCAACGCCTCTCTACTCGCGTCCCCTCGTCTGTCCCCTTTCATTACTCGTCTTCCCCCTCTCTGTCCCTCTTCCCTCTCTCTCCTACCCTACACCTCTCTTCTTCCCCCTCTCTCCTCCCCTACACCTCTCTACCTCTCTTCTTCCCCTCTCTCCTCCCCTACACCCCTCTACCTCTATGTAAAGGAAAATGTTTGGAAATATGGAATAAAGTGAGTTATGGCGGGCTTGCCGACCAGCCCGTCGACCAGCCTGCCGACCAGCCTGCCGACCAGCCCGCCGACCAGTCCATCGACCAGCCTGCCGACCAGCCCGCCGACCAGCCCGCCGACCAGCCCGCCGACCAGCCCGCCGACCAGCCCGCCGACCAGTCCGCCCTCACCAGCGTCCCCAACGTCAGGAACTGTCGTGCTAAAGTTGCCTCAACCTAACCTACCAGAGGGCCCAGCAATAGAAAATAGGACTGTCAATTTCGCTAACCGCTGCCTATGACGCGGCTTCCAATGCTCCGAGCATGCCACTGCCTACAATGCTCCTAACATACCACACCCACCAACGCTCCTAACATACCACACCCACCAACGCTCCGAGCATACCTCACCCACCAAAGAACAGACAGTATGCTTTAGTATACTGGATCCTTTTATTTTGTTTAAATGCTAATTATTATTTTTCTCTTAAGATTAGACAGCTGAAGATGGTCTCATGATACATAAATTAACTCAATTTGTTCAGCTGTTGTATTTCTTTGTTGGTCATTGCCCTCGGGTCAATTTGGTCGTTTGGTCAATATATTTCAATATACTAGATTATATTATCCAGTATATTATCTATATACTGAGATAGAGTCATCGATACATCAATATCAATCAATACTAAGATATCTTTTAACTAATATTATTATTAAGTATATTAACTTTTATTTTAATTATGTTAATGTTATCTGTGTGGGTTTTATGCCATTAATCTCCATTCTCAGCCAGTCGGGAGAATGACCCGGGATCGAATCCTGGAAATAGTGGGATGGTTGGGACTCGATTGTTAGAGGTTCGCCGGTGTTTAAGATGTTAAGGCAGTTTAGCACACTAAATGCCTTAATTAACATTTAGGGCTCAGATGGTGTGAGAACAACGTGAGTAGTTGTATGTTAAACCTTTATCCAGTTGTTTGACAGCCAGCCAGCCAGCCAGCCAGCCAGACAGCCAGTCAGCCAGCCAGACAGCCAGTCAGCCAGCCAGCCAGCCAGTCAGCCAGCCAGACAGCCAGTCAGCCAGCCAGCCAGTCAGCCAGCCAGACAGCCAGCCAGCCAGCCAGTAAGCCAGCCAGACATCCAATCAGCCAACCAGCCAGCCAGCCAGCCAGCCAGCCAGCCAGTCAGCCAGCCAGACAGCCAGTCAGCCAACTAGTCATATCAATCTATTAAATATATATTTGATATTTTCTTGCACAAACTAGGGCAATTTGTACAAATTAGCGCGGGTGGTACAACTTGTGAAGATGGTACAAAATAGTGAGTGGTACAAATAAGCGAATTTTTTCCCAAACTAACGAAGATGGTACAGATTGGAGTGTATGGTAAAACTAGGGAGGGTGGTACAAACTAGGGAGGGTGGTACAAACTAGGGAGGGTGGTACAAACTAGGGAGGGTGGTACAAACTAGGGAGGGTGGTACAAACTAGGGAGGGTGGTACAAACTAGGGAGGGGTGGTACAAACTAGGGAGGGTGGTACAAACTAACGAGCGTGGTACAAGCTTGCTAGAGTGGTACCCACTAACGAGGGTGGTACAGTAACGTGGGAGGAAAAAGAAGATTCAGTGACATAGATGAGACGTTCTTCGTGATCCAGCTGTTACGTTCATAAATCCATGTTGAGGATGGTGGTACTGGTGTTCCTGCAGTGCCACACCCCAGTGCCACAACATAGGGCCACACCCCAGCCACACCACAGTGCCACACCCCCAGCCATGCCACAGTGATACACCCCAGCCACACCACAGTGCCACACACCCAGCCATGCCACAGTGATACACCCCAGCCACACCACAGTGCCACACCACAGTGCCACACCACAGTGCCACACCCCCAGCCACATTACAGTGCCACACCACAACAAACCAGAAACTTCTCGTCTCGAAAATTATAAAATAAATTTTATGAATGAATTGTGTGTTGTGGTGGTGAGGTGAGAGTGGCACCCAGTGCCAGGCACCGCAGGGAGTCCTCTCACGGGGTTAATTGGCTCTTTACAATGACTTGTTTTAATTTCTCAGTGCCTGGTGACAGTCACTTTGTTTATGTCAGAGGCAACCACTTCACTTACCCAAACACTTCTCCACATATTTAATCTAAGACGATACTTCCTCCATTATGTATCTTAAATGACCTTTAAGAGTGTAGTTAATCCTTCATGTACATCTATTTTCCGGTCATTATCGACCGAGCTGATATGTATATAGATATTATTTATTCCAATGTGTCTAAATTTGATGAAAGTACTGTATAAGAATGGTGCAAGCCACCTTTCATCTCTGATTTCGTGGAAACCTTTTGTTGGGGGTGAGTGGGGTCGACCCCGACCCTCCTATGGTTTACATACTCCCCCCCTCGCCCCCCTCCTCCTCGCCAAAGTTGAGTGAGGGTCGCCTCAAGTTGCTGGGTTCTTAGAACATCTTTGGGGTAGGGCGGTGGACTCCATCTCGCGTCGTTGGTCACTCTTGGGACATATGCATTACCCACTAGACCATGATGTGCTCTTTATAGTCACACATCGTGAACTTAACAAGGTGTTTGGAGGCACGGTGGTGGTACCGTCGAGGCTTCCACCATTAGGCTCCTCAGGCTTCCACCCTAGGCTCCTCAGGCTTCCACCCTAGGCTCCTCAGGCTTCCACCCTAGGCTCCTCAGGCTTCCTTACCCCAAACTAACTCCTCCTTTTCATAATTTACCCCACCAATCTTTCCTTAATCTTCCCTGCTGTTCTGGTTTGATTGGCCCTTTTTTCCCTACCTTTTCCTCTCCCCATTTTTTCTCCCCACCAATTTTCTTGAACCCGTTCTTCCCCCATATTCCTATCTCCCTTCCCCCCTATCGCCCATTGTGCCATTTCTCCTGCCCCATTGTTCGGTAGTTGGCACTGGTGAGGTTCAGGCAGTTCACGCTGGTTGGTCTTAGTATTTACGAGGTCGCAGGCGGGAGGAGGCGTCAACTAAGGCTATCACTTACGCTCGTCCCAGCATACACATATACGCCAGGCGTAACTGCTATACGCTGCGTGTGTGTGTGATGCTGTGATGCTGTGATGCTCCTGCCAGCTGCATCTTTTGGGGTTCACGAAATTATTTTTAGTGGCTACGCACGAATGTAACGATGCTGTTTCTTCACAGCGTTTGAGTTCGTGTGTAATGTAGCTTTTTCTTATTCTTACACTCAAAAAAAGGTTTCCATGTGATTTTTGTCTTTTCCCAATAGCGCTGTTGACTCTCATGTGTGGTGAGTTTACAACGATGGTTCGTAATGTTTTATATAGCGGTATTTTTCACCCGATCTACGTCAGGAGTATTTTGTAGGTCGTAACTAAGTCTACTCTTGTCTTGGGGTTTTCCAGTGTAGTGTGTTCTTGTTCCTATAGCCTCTGTATAGCTCGTGTATCATATATGGAAATAGTCTGCTGGCGAACTTTTGGATTTTTAAGTCTTTTGTTTGTGATGCAGAATGCTCAAGCGGTGTGTGTGTGTGCTCACCTATGTTTACCTGCAAGGTCGAGCACTAGCTCTTGGTCTTGGCCTTTCCAGTTGTGGGTCGTCTAATGCAGTAACTAGCGACCTACTTTTTTTGTGTATGGAGTTAAGATGCAGCGCCTCCTTGCCTGGTTCAGGTTCCTCGCCGCTCTTGTCTTAATTCACTGTTTTCTCACATCACTTTTGGCTCACTTTGTCTAGCTTCCGCCCATATCCCCTCCTCGTGTTATTATTCATTTGAAATATTAAATCGATTTCTTGTCAATTTTCTTTCCTATATAGCGTCAATAATATATATATAGCGATTGTGTCGATTCACAATCGACTTGAGAATGGTCCAGGACGGACCGAAACATCGTCGTCGCTTCATTTTCTAGTGTGTGGTCTGGTCAACATAGCGTCAATAGTTTCTCTCCTCCTTCATATCCCTTCCCAGGTACTGTTCCCTTCTCTTAAGTATCCCTTTGTACTTTTTTTTTTTTTTTTTTTTTTTTTGAGATATATACAAGAGTTGTTACATACTTGTACAGCCACTAGTACGCGTAGCGTTTCGGGCAAGTCCTTAATCCTACGGTCCCTGGAATACGATCCCCTGCCTCGAAGAATCGTTTTTTCATCCCAGTACACATTTTACTGTTGCGTTAAACAGAGGCTACAGTTAAGGAATTGCGCCCAGTAAATCCTCCCCGGCCAGGATACGAACCCATGACATAGCGCTCGAGGAACGCCAGGCGAGTGTCTTACCACTACACCACGGAGACTTGATGAGATGGGAGCTGGAGGCTGGGGTTGCATACTGTACTGTTGTTTGAGTACAGTGCTCTGCATGTCTCCTTATTATGTTGCCTGAACGTTGTGTCAATGTTCGTCGTGGACGTCTGATCTTACTCTCCTCGTGTTGCTGGGATGTAAGACTCGGGGTTACTCGCAAGATGTTTGTCTTCAGTTGATTCTCAGACTTGGTTCATCAGGCAGGACTTTCTTTTACTGAAGTTGTGTTGGTTCTTGTTTACAAATGTCATCCAATCCGGATGTTTCTCTGCTTTTTCCTTGTTATTCTTGAATATAATTAGCATGTTATACATGTCAGTGATACAGGTCTGTAATTCAACCTCTCTAACCTGTCCCCATTTTGTATATGTTCCAAACCGACTGTCTTCTTGCTGACCTGTACCCAGCTTACTAAGTCATGCACTATCGGGAGCCGGTCGGCCGAACGGACAGCACACTGGACTTGTGATCCTGTGGTCCCGGGTTCGATCCCGGGCGCCGGCGAGAAACAATGGGCAGAGTTTCACCCTATGCCCCTGTTACCTAGCAGTAAAATAGGTACCTGGGTGTTAGTCAGCTGTCACGGGCTGCTTCCTGGGGTTGGAGGCCTGGTCAAGGACCGGGCCGCGGGGACACTAAGAGCCCCGAAATCATCTCAAGATAACCTCAAGATGCAGTGTCATTCACACTGTGTAGTTGACTATAATCATATTTCATTACGAAATAATGGGGGAATAATATTATGTTCTTTATGCTAATATTTCTTTTCATTTCTTTGCCTTGGAAATATGGCGACTCCCAAGACTCAGTGACAAGTTCGAAGTCCTCGTCATGTTATTCTCTCGGTTAATCAGGAACTGGACAACACGTGGCAATCTCTGATTGGTCAAACAATATAGGATAAGGGCCTCTAGCCTAGGAAGCGGTAGCCTCTACCCCTCCCTCCTCCCCGGATAACTAACACTGCCCCAGAAGACCCAAGATCCAAGTTACAGCCCCGCTCCTGTGCCAGATAAGTCCACTACGGGCTCACCATAGCCCGTGCTACTTGGAACTGTTTGTTCCCAGTAGCTGAATCTAAAACATCAACAACAACAGCCCAAGAGCATCGCTCTTTCCCCTTGTAGAGACCGCTGTATGAGAGGAGACCGGAACCACTGATATAATGAACAAGTTGAGACTGAACCGGACGAGATAGGATAAGGGTTACAGTGTCAGGAGAGTCAGGCAGTGATTGGCCCCTTGTCCAACACTGATACCACCAACACGAGGGACTCAGTATCTTGACGTCGTTGGTCGTGCGTCAAGTGACGTGTTTACAGTAACAAACTGGTTGAGACGTCATTCAAATACACTCGAGTCATCCCATAAGAAAAGACCCTTTAGCTAGGCTGCAGAGACACTGAGAGCTACACTCAGTGTTTGGAAAAGGTAGAGACATTAAGGACTCGCTGTTGATTTGCAGAAGTCAAAGAAAATGGCAAAACACTGCAGGGAGGAAATGCAAGTCTCTAGACCCAGCTGTTTTTTATTATTATTTTCTACCACAGACGTGGCCACACATTTATAATGCTAACCAGCATATATACATTTTCTTCTGTCCTGTATGGGCAAGGTGAGAGATCTGTTAGACATATAGTTCTGGGATTTATTGAACAATCAACCACAGAAGGAGGCTGTGACAAGCAGGTATCAAGCAGTGATGCTAACAGCTCTTCCATTCTCATAATCGCCTAACTTATGGAAACAAAAGATCATAAGGAAACTGCACAAGGTATATTGGTTCACACAACACAGCTCCTATGAACCCACACAAACTCATCCACATACACTTGAAACAATCCAGCGATCCTAAGTCTTTGTTACTCCGCAAATATATAAAGAAACAACCCCTGTTTCCAAACCAGTATTTACCCAGGTCTTTCCTAAATCTAAACTTATCCAACAAATGGCTCAGGGTGTGTACTCATGAGGGCCAGTTCCGAGCCGACTCCCCAATAGCATCATGTTGAGCCCCTTCTCCATATTTAAGATCATTACAAGGTGACTCTTCAGTGTGCGCTCCGCTGGGGTTATGAGGAGAGGTGGTGGAAGAAGGATAATATTGTTGATTTTTATCAGCGGGCTTCCTGAAGAGGTGAAAGCCATTGGGTAAAATTGGATGACATCTGAGAGAGAGAGAGAGAGAGAGAGTTCAGGGGGCCCTGATATCAGCCCTAGTCACTGTATTAGTCAGCCCTGGTGACTGTATTAGCCAGCCCTGGTGACTGTATTAGTCAGCCCTGGTGACTGTATTAGTCAGCCCTGGTGACTGTATTAGTCAGCCCTGGTGACTGTATTAGTCAGCCCTGGTGACTGTATTAGTCAGCCCTGGTGACTGTAT
Organism: Procambarus clarkii; assembly: GCF_020424385.1. NCBI lineage: Eukaryota > Metazoa > Arthropoda > Malacostraca > Decapoda > Cambaridae > Procambarus > Procambarus clarkii. The sequence goes on along the minus strand of NW_025556678.1, from coordinate 157 downwards.
TAGTCAGCCCTGGTGACTGTATCAGTCAGCCCTGGTGACTGTATCAGTCAGCCCTCCAATACATCAGCCAATATCATGCCATGGTGTAATACAATGATATCTGTCCCGCTCCGACTTTGTCTCGTATCTTCTATTGAAACTAAATCTAGCATTACTT
>NW_025556677.1:42500-49880 GCF_020424385.1 Procambarus clarkii | reverse complement strand
TTTCCATCAGATCTGGTACGGAGATAGATGCCTTCTGTGGTTGTTCCAAAGGCATGCTTGACGAGAATCGCGAAAAAGATGCCGAACAGGGTTGGAGCAAGAACACACCCCCTGTTTAACACCCACTGTTGATGTTGAATGGTTCAGAAGTTGAGCCGTCGTACATGACTGTCCCCTTCATGTCCTTGTGGAATGATTGTATCATGCTGAATAGGGTGCGTGGGCAGCCAATTTTGGCCAAGATCTTGAAGAGTCCGTCCCTACTCACGAGGTCGAAGGCCTTTGTAAGGTCAATGAAGGCAATGTACAAGGCTTTTCTCTCCTCCCTGCACTTTCTTGAAGCAGTCTCAGGGTCGACCACCATGTCAGTGGTCGACCTCTCTGCTCGGAAACCACACTGTAACTCGGGGTACACTCTTTCGGCAAGAATCTGAAGCCTGACCAAAACGACCCTAGCAAAGAGTTTGCCAACGACGCTGAGGAGGGATATGCCCCGATAGTTGTTTACATCGCTTCTGTCACCTTTATTTTTGTAGAGAGTGATGATGTTTGCATCTCTCATCTCTTGTGGCACCGAGCCCTCCCTCCAGCACTGGCACAGAAGTTCATGAAGCTCAGTTTTAAGTGTTCCACGAGCGCACTTGAGAACTTCAGGCGGAATCCCGTCGTCTCCTGGGGCCTTCCTGAGGAAAGTGAATCCACTGCTTTCTCAACTTCTTCCACAGTTGGTTCAAGATCAAGTTCTTCCGTGATGGGCAGGCATTCGATTGAACCCAAAGCCTCTACGCTGACCAAGTTCCCTCTGGAGTAGAGTTCGGAGTAATGTTCCACCCAGTGATTCATCTATTGATCACGGTTTTCAATGATCTCTCCAGTGGCTGACTTTAGAGGTGCCTTCCAGTTTTGTGTAGGGCCTGTTGCCTGTTTGATCCCTTCGTACATGCCTCTTATGTTGCCAACAGTGGCCGCAGTCTGGATGCTGGAACAGAGTCGAAGCCAGTAATCGTTAGCACAACGCCTCGCAGTTTGTTGAACTCTACTGCGGGCAGTACGGAGGGCCTGTAGGTTCCTTTGTGAGGGCAGGTTCTTGTAGGATGAGAAAGCTCGTCTCTTTTCCTCTACGAGGGTAACAGTTCCTCGGCACTTGCCTCGAACCAATCTGCTGACTTGTTGTGCCTCTTACCGCAGATGGACATGGCAGTGTTGAAAATAGTGCCCCTGAGATGTGACCACCTCTCACTTGCGCTATCGCCGGGTGGTACAGGAAGGGCATTTACCAGCGCCGCAGTGAAATCCTCCACCTTGTGAAGGTCACAGGTCTTGATTACGTTAATGCGTGTGTCTTCCCTCCTTCTTAACTCTGAGGATTTTCCAGGGCTGGAACTTTACTCTGCAAACGACGAGAGAGTGGTCGGTGTCACAATCTGTGCTCTGAAAGCTGCGGGTCAGTTTGACATTTCTCAAAGTGCTACGCCCTGTAAGCACCAGGTCGAGTTGGTGATAATGCTTAGACCTGGGATGTCTCCAGGAAACCTTATCCTGGGGCTTGGTGTCGTAGAAGGAATTGGTGATGCAGAGATCATGACGGCAGCAGAACTCCAGGAGGCGCTGCCCACTCTCATTCATCTTCCCAAATCCAAACTGGCCCAGGCAGGAAGGCCAAGAGCTGTGATCAGAACCAACTCTTGCATCAAATCTCCCAGGAGGAAGTCTGGCTCTTGTTGAGGTGTGTCTCTGAGAGCTAGGCCAAGGTCATCATAGATCTCGTCCTTCGCTTCGGTAGAGGAGGTCAGTGTTGTTGAATAGGCATTGATGAGGCTGACCATTCCTGCTGCTGTATGAAGCTGAAGTGTGATGATCCTTGCAGACCACTCTGTGGGTGGTACTATGGACCCTAACAACCTGTTCCTGATGGCAAAGTCAACGCCATGCTCCCTTACCTCTTCTGGTGGTTTGCCCTGCCAGAAGAAGGTAAAGTCCTTCTCCCGTGTGCTGCCGGTGGCGGGGAGACGTGTCTCCTGCAGGGCGACTGTGTCCATCTGGAGCCTGCGCAGTTCATTGTTGACCACAGCTGTCTTGCGGGCGTCGTTCACTTCCAGTAGATCTTCCGAGAGACCCGGCGTCATGGTCCTTACATTCCATGTGCCCAGTTTGAGAGCTGTGTGGCTCTGTGTTTGTTTTCTTTTGCCTGGTGCATGGGTTGACGATCCGCTTATTGGATTGTGGCCTAAGCCCCACGTACCCAGTGGAGCAGGCGGACCGTGGCAGAACAGCACCTTATTGGCTGGGGTCTGCCCACTTGAGGCGGGCGGTAGCTCTCCTATGAAATCAGATGATTTCTCAGACCGACGAGAAAGGGTGAAGAAGCCTTCTTGAATCTCATCAACAGAGTATGGGTGACAAGAACCCGACCACTCTCTTGGAACAGTGCAATTATAGTTCCCATTCCAAAACCTAAAGACCCAGGAAATACAAGACCCATCTCATTAACAAGCTGTCTTGGCCAAAACTGCAGAAAGAATGGCCCTTAATCGAATTGAATGGAAAGCCAATCCACTACACCAAAATATGTTTGCTTACAGAAAAGGTGTTGGAACCACAGAATGCCTTACCTCCCTCCTGGATCAAATCAATGACAAACCTGAAATCCTTATTTTTCTAGACCTTGAAAAAGCCTTCGAGTTAGCCTGTGCTCCAGCTACACTGTGCTGCCTTGTGGATAAGGAAATCAAAGGACACACTCTTGCTTTTTGCCAAAGGAAGCCTGCTTAACCGAGAAGCTACAGTCAAATTCCAAGGAAAAACATCGACCTCAAAGATGCTGGAAAATGGAACTCCGCAGGGAGGAATACTAAGCCCCTTCCTCTTCAACTGTCTCATGGAACAATTCATGAAGCTCAAGCTATCAAAAGCCAAACTTCTTAACTATGCAGACGACTTTGTATTCATCATCAATGGAAAGGTGCAAGGAACCATGCACAAAAATGCCTAGATATTATCAGCAGGGAAGCAGAACGCATAGCAGTGAAAATAAACAGCAAAAAACAAAAGCTATGGCCGTTAAAATGAGAACTCAAGACATCAGACTGGCAATGCAAGGACAAGAAATTGAGTTGGTTACCTCTTTTCAATACCTAGGAGTCATAATAGACAACCAGTTGAAATTCACTTAAGAAATTGAATATCTTCGGCAACGCTGTAAAGCCAGAAACTCAGCGTTGCGCTCCCTGACCAGTCTTAGAGAGGGTGCATCTCTACCAAAACTCAAAATGTACTACGTTCAAGCAGTTAGGTCACTCATCGACTATGCTGCTCCTGCTCTTACATCCCTCAGTGATAACCAGTGGGAGAAACTGGAAGTGTCTCAAATGATGCTCTGAGAACAATGCTGGGATTACCTATATGGACGCGTAGAGAGCATCTTAGAATGGAAACAAATTTACCAGCATTAGAAAACAGGATGAAACAAAGGATAGCCACCATAATAGGAAAACTTACTGGAACAACCACCAGGCTGTCAATCAAAGACAGCATACAGAGATCCTTTCAGAAAAACCTACAGTGTAGAACAAAGGGAAGATAGACCATATCAGCACTTTCGACAGCCTCCTCCATGGGAAGAATCGAATCTAAAGATAATCATTGAAAGATTACCAGTTAAAAAATCAGCATGTGACCTGCAGAGGCTCAAGGAAGTAATAGAACAACAAATGGAAACTATCTCTAGACCTACAACGACTCACATCTTCACAGACGGATCAGTTGATCAAGAAAAAGGTTCTGCTGGGGCAGCAGTTTACACTACCGACCATGAAGCTTACTGGAGCATGAATAGTGGGTGCTCAACATTGCAAACAAAATTATATGCCCTGAAGGAGTCAATAAACTATACAATGAGAATAATTTACATGATCTCATCATTCACACTGACTTTAAATCTTCGCTCCAGGCATTGTTATCCAGTCAACACAAAGATAATATACAACTCCTCACAGAAATCCAACATATAGGAAAAGACGCCCATAATCTAGGGCTGTTAATCACCCTAAATTGGATAACAAGTCACATTGGCATAGATGGTAATGAAAAGGCAGACTCACTAGCAAAAACTGCCACTGCTCTACCTGTTGTACAGGTTCAAATACCTCCAAGTTTCTCACAGATAAAGGAGCAAATCAAGAAGAAAATATTCTCGACTATCAAAAGTCGCCACGGAGCCAAAGTAGCGGAAGGAAGATCCACTGCGATATGATACGAACAAGCCACTGGTTACTCATCTTTCAAGCCTGGCAAAAAGATATCCAGAGACATTGCAGTAGTCATACACAGACTCAGACTTGGTTACAAGTGCTGCTGAGAGGTAATGAACCCAATAGTTAAAGAGTGTCACATCTGGGAAACAGAAGCAGAGGCGCCACAATGGCACTACTTACCTTTTCCATCTCGTAAGTGAAACGCAGCACGGAACTCTGCTCAAATGCCTCCTTCAGCTCCTGCAGATGTCTGACATCAGGTACCTGTGTAAAAATGTCGTCAACATACCTGCAGTATATGGCCGGTTTCAAGTTCACGTCGACTAAGACTTTTTGCTCGATGGTACCCAGTAGAAGTTTGCAAACAGGACACCTAGGGGAGAACCCATGGCGACCCCATCTACATGCTTATAAAATGTGCCCATCCGGGCTCAAGAAGGGTGCCTCTTTAGTACAACCTTGGAGTAATTTCCTCAGAATATTTTCTGTTATGTCAAGAGGAGTACAGGCTGGATCACGATACACTCTGTCGGCTATCATCCCGATTGTCTCGTCCACAGTTTCACTTACGTTTCACTTACGAGATGGAAAAGGATGGGAAGCTGCCCTTTCTAGATGTCACAGTTATGGAAAAGAGCGGAGGTTTCCACACTGCAGTCTACACTAAGGAAACGAACATAGGAATTTGCCTAAATGCCAACAGCGACTGCCCAGACAGGTACAAGAGGAGTGTTGTTAACGCTTATGTCGACCGTGCTCTCAGCCACAGCTCAGAATGGAAGCAAGTCGACGAAGAACTCTGTAGGGTAAGGCAGGTCCTAGTCAACAACGGCTTCTCCAATGGTTTCGTTCAAGACATCATAAGAAGGAAAGTGAAACGCCATGCAACATCTGATGAGACAACCAACACAACACCTATACCCCCTATTAGACTATTTTACAGGAACTTCTTTTCCACAGCTCATAAAACGGAGGAAAGGGTCCTGAAAGATATTGTTAATAGAAACGTTATCCCTACAGACAAAAATCAGAAGATACAACTGACGATTTACTATAAAACCAAAAAAACGGCCAGCCTACTCATGAGAAACTCGCCTCAAAATGCGGGTATAAAATGAAAAATGAAAGCTGTTTAAATCATAGCATGGTAAGAACTCTGTTTCGTGTTTGCAGGTAATAGTTGTGTGTGTGTAAACTAAAAGTCTTTGAAAATGTAATAAGTTATTACGAAACGCATTCAAGTGTCGCGTCAGACTAGATATAATAATGAATTTTGGAGAATTGATTTTTCAATTACCATCAACAGTGAAAGAAACATAAGAAAGATCGAGAAAATTCGTGTTAGAATTATTAATCTTACTTTTTCGGTCATATTTAATAATATATGTCTACAGGAAAGACTGCTACCATATACATATATATATATATATATATATATATATATATATATATATATATATATATATATATATATATATATATATATATATATATATATATATATATATATATATCTTTATTTATATGTCGTACCTAGTAGCCAGAACGCACTTCTCAGCCTATTATGCAAGGCCCGATTTGCCTAATAAGCCAAGTTTTCATGAATTAATTATTTTTCGACTACCTAACCTAACCTAACCTAACTTTTTCGGCTACCTAACCTAACCTAACCTATAAAGATAGGTTAATGTAGGTTAGGTAGGGTTGGTTAGGTTCGGTCATATATCTAGGTTAATTTTAACTCTAATAAAAAAAATTGACCTCATACATAAAAAAATGGGTAGCATATTTATATATTCAACGTCCAGGGAAGCGATGATTCCATCGGGCTGGGAAGATTTGATCAATTCTAGGAAATCTGCTAATGATTGTAGACTAAACTTACTTGGAGTGTATGGAGTTAGAAGTTCATTGAGTTTTTTTTTTTGCCAGGTGATAAGTTGGAGTTGGTATTTGGCTGATTATAGGGCGTAGTGGGTTACCTGGTTCAACGCAAGGTAAGGTAGTGTGCATTTCAATAAACTTCAAGGCGACTATGGCTTAGGATATGCCTACGGCAATGTTAAGACGCATAAACCAGGTAACCCACTACGCCCTACAATCATCCAAATACCAACTCCAACTTATCACCTGGCAAAAAAAAAAAAAAAAAAAAAACTCAATGAACTCCTAACTCCATACACTCCAAGTAAGTTTAGTCTACAATCATCAGCAGATTTCCTAGAATTGATCAAATCTACCCAGCCCGATGGAATCATCGTTTCCCTGGACGTTGAATCCCTATTTACCAACGTCCCAGTCGACACAACCATAGGAATGATACTGGACAGAGTATACAGAGACGAGAGCACCCCCAAATTAGACATACCTGAGCCACACTTGAAGAGTCTTCTGGAAGCATGTACAAAGGAAGCCCCTTTCATCAGTCCACAAGGAGACATGTATTTACAAATAGACGGAGTAGCAATGGGCTCACCCTTAGGAGTTTTATTTGCTAATCTTTATATGGGAACCATCGAAGACAGGGTCTTCAGTAGCAGACAAAAACCAACTGTATATTGCCGTTATGTAGATGACATATTCGTAATAGTAAAAGACTCAGATGAACTAATTGATCTAAAAAGACATCTAGAGAGAGAGTCAGTACTCCGATTTACACATGAAAATAGTGAAAATAACAGTCTGCCATTCCTGGATGTACTAATAACAAAAACAGGAACCTCTTTAAGCACCAACGTATATACCAAGCCCACCAACATGGGATTATGCCTGAACGGTAGAAGTGAGTGCCCCCAAAGATACAAAGCCAGTGTTCTCAATGCTTATATTCGTCGAGCGCTTACCCACTGCTCTGAATGGAGCAACGTGAGTAGAGAGTTTGAAAGAGTAACTCAGGTATTGGTGAACAACGGATATAGCAACGCGGAATGCGATAAACCATATGCAAAGGATAACCATTATTTGAAAAAAAATTCACAAGAAAATTAATTTCTTGATCAAAGTTATTCCAATTAGAACATAAAACATAGGCCCTATTCAGTAGAGTGTTAATTGCATTTTTCTTAAAAATATCAGGAACAAAAGAATTAAAATTTAAACCTAAACCAGTAAAGGTTGGTTTCCTAAA
>NW_025556677.1:0-37500 GCF_020424385.1 Procambarus clarkii | reverse complement strand
ACAAAACCTAGTAGACATTTTAGTCCAAAGTCCATTTGTTGATTTTATAAAAATTTATAAACATCATATATTGCATATTTTTGGAAGGGTAACTTTGAAAAATTATATTATTGCACTAAACACTTTATTGATAAAACTGATCACTACAATCCTTTATTATGTGGTAATTTTAATATCTGAGTGTTATAGAAATGATTTTAGTTGACAAATGTGGTCCCTAAAATTATTTAAAAATGTTGAAAATTCGTTGCATAATACGTTGTGTATTTTTTTTCTCCTTTTCTGTTTAGGGTGTGATGGTGAAACTTGGGCCATTTGCAGCCCTTTCTATAACCATTTCAAAAATAAATTTATAAGCAAATTGAACAATTTTTAATTTCACCTTGATATGCCACCTTAAAAATAGATCAAGTTCGTACATACCAGTACTAACATTAAGAAGATTTGGACCCTGACTGATTAGAGTACAATCAATCAAATTCCGTTCCACGAAATCACCACAATTGGTAATGCTTTTCGCCTCATTCCAGCTAATAGTGTGATCACATAAACTCATGTGCAGATACAATGCGTTAGACGCTTGGGCAGTTCTAATACTATAAGCATGTTGTGACAACCGCAATTGTAAGGACATTCCTGTTTGTCCAAGGTACACAAAATCACAATCATTACAGGGAATCGAATACACACAACCTGCTGTACCAGGGGAGTTTTTTTTATTAAATTGAATTTGATCGTACTATTAGTGAAAACCAAATTGATATTAAGTTTCTTAAAAACCGGAGACAATTTTTCAAGTCCACTCGCATAAGGTACCCCCAATGAGTTACTAATTTCTGGTTTCGCTTTGGGGAAGAAATTATAAAACGTACGTTTAACTTGTTCGAACGAGCAATCCAAAAACCTCTTAGGATATTGTAAACTCTTCCCAATTTCATACATTTTAGCAATCTCTTCATAAAAAAACTCAGAGCATACCCTCAAAGCACGTAGAAACAATCCTGAAAATACTGCCTGTTTAACTTTACTATGATGATTCAAATAAAAATGAACATAGGACCCAAAGTTGGTAAGTTTCCTATACACATTAAATTTGAACTTTCTAGTTAGTTGAATCCGGTGTGACAGATCAACAAATGGTGGGGGGAAATTTACCCGGAAACCCTGTGCCATATCGGCAAATAGCGGAAATTTACCTGAAACCCCGAAGCCGTAGCGACAAATGGCAGAAAAAATTTCAATTTATCGCTACGTCTTACTCCCTACTACTCATGCATGCATACATACATACATACATACATACATACATACATACATACATACATACATACATACATACATACATACATACATACATACATACATTCATGTGATGTGTTGGAGGCTGACTCCATACACATTTTCAAATGTAGATATGATTGAGCCCAATAGGCTCAGGAACCTGTACACCAGTTGATTGACAGTTGAGAGGCGGGACCAAAGAGCCAAAGCTCAACCCTCGCAAACACAACTAGGTGAGTACCTACATACATATACGTTCAGTTACAAGGAGTTGATTATGTAGTACTTAGTTGTTTTCTCTTAAACTGAATGCTAGAGGGGCAGTCTTTAACGTGATTGGGAATACACACACACACACACACACACACACACACACACACACAGGTTATGAAATTAAGGATAGGGGCAGAAGGATTCACTACAAATGACAAGGAAGTGTGTGAGGAATTGAATAAGAAATTCCAGGAGGTCTTCACCTTAGAGCAAGGAGAAATTCCAGAGGTAAGAGAGGGAGTAGCTAACCAGGAACCACTGGAAGACTTTGAGATTACCAGCGGGGAAGTAAGGAAGTGTTTACTAGCGTTGGATGTGACAAAGGCTATAGGCCCAGATGGAATCTCCCCTTGGGTTCTAAAGAAAGGAGCATGAGAACTGTGCCTACCACTCTCAATAGTGTATAACAAATCACTGGCAACAGGGGAACTGCCAGATATTTGGAAAGCAGCTAACGTAGTCCTGATATACAAGAAAGGGGATAGACAGGAGGCACTGAACTACAGGCCAGTGTCCCTAACCTGCATACCATGCAAGCTGATGGAGAAGATTGTGCGAAAAAAACTAGTGGAGCATCTGGAGCGAAGGAACTTTGTAACACAGCATCAACATGAGTTCAGGGATGGCAGGTCCTGCCTCACAGGGTTTCTTCAATTCTATGACCAGGCAACAAAAATAAGGCAAGAAAGAGAAGGGTGGGCAGACTGCATATTTTTGGATTGTCAGAAAGCCTCTGATACAGTGCCACACGAGAGGCTAGTGCGAAAGTTGGAGATGCAGGCTGGAGTGAAAGGGAAGGTACTCCGGTGGATAGAGGAGTACCTAAGCAACAGGAGACAACGAGTCTGTGTGAGGGGTGAGGGGTGAGGTCTCAGATTGGCGAGACGTTACAAGTGGAGTCCCGCAGGGGTCAGTCCTTGGACCTATACTGTTTCTGGTATATGTAAATGATCTCCCAGAGGGTATAGATTCGTTCCTCTCAAAGTTTGCCGAAGATGCAAAAATTATAAGGAGGATTGAAACAGAGGAGGATAGTAGGAGACTACAAGATGACCTAGACAGACTGATTGAATGGTCCAACAAATGGCTGTTGAAGTTCAACCCGAGTATATGCAAAGTAATGAAACTAGGCAGTGGAAACAGGAGGCCAGACACAGGATACAGAATAGGAGATGAAATACTTAATGAAACTGACAGAGAGAAAGATCTAGGAGTTGATATCACACCAAACCTGTCTCCTGAAGCCCACATAAAGAGAATAACGTCTGCGGCATATGCGAGGCTGGCTAACATCAGAACGGCGTTCAGAAACCTGTGTAAGGAATCATTCAGAATCTTGTACACCACATATGTAAGACCAATCCTGGAGTATGCAGCCCCAGCATGGAGCCCGTACCTTGTCAAGCACAAGACGAAGCTGGAAAAGTCCAAAGGTATGCTACTAGACTAGTCCCAGAACTAAGAGCCATGAGTTATGAAGAAAGGCTGCGAGAAATGCACCTTACGACACTGGAAGACCGAAGAGTAAGGGGGGCATGATCACAACCTACAAAATCCTTAGAGGAATCGACCGGGTAAACAAGGATGAACTATTCAACACTGGAGGGATGCGAACAAGGGGACACAAGTGGAAGCTGAGTACCCAAATGAGCCACAGAGACATTACAAAGAACTTTTTCAGTGTCAGAGTAGTTAGTAAATGGAATGCACTAGGAAGTGATGTGGTGGAGGCTGACTCCATACACAGTTTTAAATGTAGATATGATAGAGCCCAGTAGGATCAGGAATCTGTACACCAGTTGATTGACAGTTGAGAGGCGGGACCAAAGAGCCAAAGCTCAACCCCGCAAGCACAAATAGGTGAGTACAAATAGGTGAGTACACACACACAATCACACACACACACACACACACACACACACACACACACACACACACACACACACACACACACACACACACACACACACACACACACACACACAGTGTAGATATGCACCACTTAGTGTAGATATGATAGAGCCCAATAGGCTCAGGAATCTGTACACCTGTTGATTGACGGTTGAGAGGCGGGACCAAAGAGCCAGAGCTCAACCCCCCGCAAACACAACTAGGTGAGTACACACACACACACACCCCACCCGCCGTAATCTGAAGACTACACCTCACCCACCTCCTCTTAACCCCCCATATTCGTTTGCCTTGTTCGGGTTGAATATAGACACAGTAGTCGCTTCTGTATATTTATTGACCGAGACAACAAGGTATATATCTGGCCAACCGAGGTCCACCTACTCTGAGTCTGTGAGGAGAACTGAGACTGCTGGGAGCATCGCTGATGCTCCTCTCTCTGGCATGACGTCAGAGGCCTACTTGCCTGTGATTGGTTACATTTCAACTGACATAGAATTTGAGTATAACACCGCTCGGACACGCTACCAAGTCGACGTCCCTTGTCGACAAGCTCTGGCTAGCTATATAGTTACAATGGTACTGAAAGGACCTCGGTGGCATTCAATAATGGCTTACATGTGAAATTTGCATAATAAAACATTGAAAGAAGATCAGGTGTGCGTAATACTAACAACTCGGCATATGCACCATAAAAAAATTCCTCATAATAGGTGAAAATCATGGTGACAATGCTTTGATTAAACCAGAGTATTAAGAACATGTGGATGTCTACTGATCAGATATGAACAATACACTCAAGGTATTGCCTAAACAAAATTATTAACATGTGTCAATGGCATGTGCTTGAAAACCATACAAAATTAAACAATTATTACATTAATGGAACAAAGCTCTGACCTAACAACCACAAATAAATTTAAGATTAGATAATTATTTTTTTTTTCTTTGACACTGAAATATACAATATATTTACAAGACCAATGTACAATATATTTAATGTGCAATATATTTACAAGCTATATACAAGACCTGGATCAAGAAGACTAACATCTGCGTGATAGCAGTCAGGATTCACTGGCCAGAATGTGGTTGCTAGAACAATAATAACTCTTATGACAAGCACTGTAAAAATACAAATGGTAGTAGACTTAACAATGGCATCTAATTTATAACAAAATAAAGTTGAAAAAACTATACATTATATATAATGGTAATAATAAGACACATGTGGTAGAAATACTGCAAATGATTTTTTTTTTTTTTCAAAACAAACAGAATAACTGCAGAGTGCACTCAATTATAAATTCTGCCGATATCTACACCTAGCTCATCCAGAGCACTATACAACTCTGGCTCTGACTGAAGGTCCGGAACAGATGAAACTTCATGTGACAAACTATCATCTTGAGAGATATCCTCGTTAACATCTAGCCAATGGACATGTGGTGAGTGCACGGTTGAAACGAGAGGTCTAGATCTAAGATTATAAGTGCTAGTATGGGGTTGCTGAACATCAAGTGGTCTGTCAACCACAGAAGGTGGTGTCCGAGTAGGAGTATCTGTCTGGGTAAGTTCATTGTCATCTTCCTCATCAGTCTCGTCAACAGTCATTTTAGCTAACTTCATGTGGTCTAAATGTTCATTTATATACTCTCCTGTTAACAAGTTCTTAAGTCTGTATTTGCTACCTTTAATAAGCTCAATTACCTTATATGGACCCAAAAATTTCTTAGTTAACGTGTACATAGGACCAGACCTGTGTTGGTTAAGTATCATTACTACAGATCCAATAGTTATTTTACTGGATTTAGCTCGTGCATTCCTTGCTAGGGTGAACTCGGCCGTAGCTTTGGACAGTTGTTCACGTATTTTCTTGAATACTAATTGCATCTGTCTACGATTCACTTGAACAAAGTCATCTACGTTATATAAGGGAGTAGGACTTACATTAATCAATTCATTAGGGAGGATCTTATCTGTACCATAAAGAATAGAGTGAGGTGTGTCACCTGTAGAAACATTAATTGAAGAATTTATAGCACACTGAATTAAGGGTATAAAATCATCCCAATTGTTGTTATCAAAATTCAACGTGACTCTCAAGGCATCTAACACTTTCCTGTTAGTACGTTCGGCTAGTCCATTACTTGCCGGATCGTAAGGCATGATGCTACTTTTTTTGATGTTATATAAATCACACAAGCTAGTTAAAATACTATTACTGAATTCTGGACCATTATCTGAAAGGATTACTTTAGGCATACTATATCTACAAATTATTTGGTCATGGAATGCGCTGGCTATAGTTTCTGCTGTTTTGTTCGGGATAGGAACTAGTTCACAAAACCGTGAAAAATTATCGACCATTACAAGCAAATGTTTGTTCCCTTTCTCTGTTTCCGCAAAATTTTTCAATAAATCCACCGATATTTGTTCCCAAGGAGCTTTAGTCGCTGGGTACACATGAATTGGGTTAGGTCCCACGACGTGTCCCTTGTGCTGTAAAGAGGTTAAACATCTGTCAACATAATGAGCAAGATTTAGCCGTTTTGGACCAAAAATACTTCAATCAACCTTGCTGGAGTGTACGATCCTTTCCTGGATGTGCATTTGCAGGTGCATCATCATGGATAATCTTTAATACAGTTGGTACCAAGACAGATGGAATGACTAACTGACAACATTTCCTCGGGGGTGTCCCTATGTTTACTACTCTACACAGTAAATTGTCTAACATCACTAGTTCTTTCGATGGTACTGGCGGTTTATGAATCGGGCGAGTGTTTTGCTTAGTCAAAAATTTAATGACGGGTGCCCATATGGGGTCTTGTCTTTGTTCCGTTTCTACTACTGTAGCATCTAATGCTGGGTAATTTAACTGAATCGCAGCTACGTGTCAAGAAAACGCATCGGCTACAACATTTTGCTTTCCTGGAATATATCCAAATGTGGGATTGAATTCTTGAATTGTGAGCAAATATCTAGCAAACTTTCCAACTGGATTCTTATTTTTGAACAAGGGAATTAATGGTTGGTGATCTGTAAGAACATGAACTGGGTAATTATATATTGTATCCTTGAAATGTTTAAGTGCCCAAACAACTGCCAAGGCTTCTCGTTCTGTTGCACTATAATTTTTATCTTCTTTAGATAATGTGCGGCTAGCATAAGCTATTGCGTGATCTCTGTGACCCTCTGTTTGAAGTAATGCAGCACCTAAACCTATGTCACTAGCATCTATAACCAACGTAAAAGGTTTAGAAAGATCTGGGTACCTAAGGACAGGTGACGAAATCAAGGCTGCTTTGAGTTTTTTGAATGACTGATCCTGGGCCTCTCCCCAAACAAAGGGTTCGTCTTTTCTTTGCAACTTGTAAAGCGGAGCGGCTATAATAGAGAATCCAGCAATAAATGAACGATAAAATCCTACAAGACCTGTGAACTGTCTTACGGCTTCTGCGGTACGAGGTGTTGGAAAGAAAAGATGAACCCTTTGTTTGGGGAGAGGCCCAGGATCAGTCATTCAAAAACTCAAAGCAGCCTTGATTTCGTCACCTGTCCTTAGGTACCCAGATTTTTCTAAACCTTTTACGTTGGTTACAGATGCTAGAAAGATCACGAGCAGCAATAATTTTTTATTCATTCAATGTAATACCTGAAGGTGTAACTGTATGTCCTAGGAAATTAATCTTCTGCTTTAAAAGTGAACATTTTGCCAGTTTTATTTTTAAATTAGCTTCAGCGAGCTTTGCAAGTACTTTTTCAAGGTTCTGGAAATGAGTCTGAACATCTTGCGACATGATTATGAGATCATCAAGGTAAACTCGCCTGGTGAGTTTCTCGAGCCTGGCAAGACACTCGCCTGGCGTTCTGCGAGTGCTATGTCATGGGTTCGTATCCTGGCCGGGGAGGATTTACTGGGCGCAATTCCTTAACTGTAGCCTCTGTTTAACGCAACAGTAAAATGTGTACTAGGATGATAAAACGATTCTTCGCGGCAGGAGATCGTATTCCAGGGACCATAGGATTAAGGACTTGCCCGAAACGCTACATGTACTAGTGGCTGTACAAGAATGTAACAACTCTTGTATATATCTCAAAAAAAAAAAAAAATAGAAGTGTACTTCCTATCAATCTACGAAATAGATTTGTCAAGAGCCGTGAAAAAGTTATTGGACTACTCCGCAAACCAAATGGCATTCTTTTGAAATGAAAATGACCATTGAGAGTACTAAAGGCTGTAAATTGTTTACTTTCCTCATCAAGGGGAATTTGCCAGAATCCCTGCAACAAATCTAACGTTGGGAATACTTTGTTTTGACCAATACTTTGCAACAAATCATTTAGAACTGGAAGTGGGAAACGATCAGGTATTGTTACTCTGTTAAGCTTGCGATAATCGATTACAGGTCTCCAAGTCCCATCTCGCTTTGGTACAAGAATCAATGGAGCGTTCCATGGCGAATTACTCCATTCAATTACATCACTCTGTAACATTTCCTCTACAAGTCTATCGGCTTCTGCTCTCTGAGAATGGGGAAGATGGTAAGCTGGTACATAAATAGGCATAGTTCCTTGTTCAAGGGGAATTTTATGTGTAATAAGAGGAGTGAGACCTAATTTTTCTCCTGGTAGAGCAACAACAGCTCTATTCTTGTTCAAAATTTCCAAAAGCTGAGCCACAGAGTCAGGAAAATCAGTAGGACTGAGGTGTTGCGCTTGCACCTCTGGCTGAAATCCCTGTTCTCCTGGTGTGAGTGTACAAACAGTATGATCCATGGAGACATCATCCATAACTCGCACCGGTAACGAGTAATGTGCAAAATCTACAACATGGGTGCCAGACTGGAGATAGATGTCGGCATTACTAGTGTTTGCAATAAATAATGTAACAGTACCATCCTGCACTGTGTGCCAGGAGGGTTCAACAAATGTACCATTCACTTTACATGTTTCACTTTCTGCAATCACATCCGACAACTCAGGCACTCCCTGAACCTTAACTCTTATTCTGGTGAGAGAATGAGGGTGCAGCACAGTGTCAGTAGCCGTGGAACCACTGACTTCAGGGATGGATGCTGCCAGGCGAGCGAGACAACGAGAATCGGTTAGGGCGTCCCCTTCCAGAAAGTCCCGATACTCATTCTCCTTAACAACTGCACAACTACTATGCTTCAATCGAGTGCCTGTTTTCTCAGGTATGCTACCACGACAATGATCTGACAAACCTACGCTAGCAAGGCGGGTGTCAACAAAATTAACGTAATCTGATTGAAGGTTGAACTCGTGGCCCTGTCGATACATGCTACACAAGGGTATGACATGGTCTTTGATACCTATGTTCCAACGATGGGGAAACAATGCAATATTATCATCAATCATGGTGTACAGACCTAAGAGAATGTCTCCAGGAAAATGAAT
Organism: Procambarus clarkii; assembly: GCF_020424385.1. NCBI lineage: Eukaryota > Metazoa > Arthropoda > Malacostraca > Decapoda > Cambaridae > Procambarus > Procambarus clarkii. The sequence goes on along the minus strand of NW_025556677.1, from coordinate 28,611 downwards.
AACGTCAACAACTAAACATGTTATAGACAATGTGACATCATTGAACTTGAGTGGGAGGTCAATTTCACCCTGAACTTTTACTTTATTTCCTGAAATACCACTTAGAAAAGGTATGTGTGACTGTTTTAAAGTAGTAGGGTGCTTACTTTCAATGTCTCTAAGAGCTGAGGGCTTGACAATATTAATTTTTGCACCTGAGTCAAGAAAAACTTTTAAAACTCTACCATGTACAATGGCTGATACAAGGGGACCATCACTTGAGACTGGACAAGTTACTACTTTTGACTTACGTTGTCTGGGATATCTGCGTCTTGTTTGTGTCAAATTTACTGTGGATCCGTCAACATCTACAACTGGTCTAGAGTCAGTGTCCTCCTCTGTCAAGTGTCCAAATCTATTTTGGGTAGCTACTGAATACACAAGGAGGGCACTAGGATTGGCTAGCTTGAATTGGTTAGCGGATGGCCTTGGGGGTTTCCCGACGACATGGAGTGAACATTCTGAGCTCCAGCATTCTGTGACTGAGCATTATAATTTGAAGGTACATTATAGCTTGGCTGGGAGTTGTAATTACGTGGGTTCTGATAATGTCTTGGACGCTGTGCGCCTCGCCAAGACTGACCGTGGGAGTTACGAGGTGGAGATGTCCTTTGCCTAGCTCTACAATCCGCAGTGTGGTGACCAACTTGTTTATGGTACGTGCAATATGGGAGCCTAGAATGATTAGATTGACGAGGGGACTGAGAGAATTGTCTAGGAGGTGATGATCTAGGGGCGGACCAACAGTCCCTTGCGAGGTGGTTACTCTTACCACAATGCCAACATGAGGGAGTGAATGGTTGTGGACTATGGCGTTTCAGCAATTTATGAGGCGGTGAATTTGACTGGGGGCTACGAGCATGGGTACGCTTCTGCGACCAAGAGTTTTGAGAGTTTGTGATAGGATGCTGAGAGCTTGTTACTACATTTACAGTATCAGAGGGTGGCAACAGTTGAGCACTTCGGGGAGTTAGTTTATCGGCAGCATTGTTAATGGCCTCAAATACTTCACCAATTTCATGTTTAACACCAAAATTTTGTTGCTCAACGATTGGTTTAGTATGCTCGGGGGCAAAATGCATTAAAGTACCAAATGCTATCATTTTGGCCATAGCCTCAGGGGACAGATTATTGTCTTTATCTAACCAAGTCGAATTATTCATAGCAGACACTAAGGCATAAAGATACTGATCGAGACGGCTAGTAAATGCATTAAATGATTCACCAGGCTGCATGGTGGCATTGGCAATTTTCTTAACTAACCTATACGGGTCAAGGTCTCCTTTATTAACAAAGCGACGGCGAAAGAAATCCTTAAATTCGGGCCAAGACTGGAGGCTAACAATGGCTTTCTCATCAACAACAAAACGTGCATCACCTTTGGTTGTGTCCACAGCTGACCGTGCAATTGCTAAGTATTCGGCATCAGTAGGCTTAGAAAAACGTGCAACAGTTTTCGCTTCAACCTTACTAAACCATGATTCTAATAAGCGCGATTCCCCAGCAAAAAGAGGAATAGCCATTTCCTCAGCTGATCTCTGGCCATTGGGATGAGCAACTGCTCCTGTTGAGTCTGAAGGAGTTTCAACAGTGGTAGGCATTGTCACAGCCGTGTAAGTAATATTTGAACGCAGATTATAATTAAGTGCACCTGGCATCAGAAATAGTATACACAAAAAAATATCAACTTGGCTAAAGTAAAAATGGCAGAAATAAAATTATTAAATTGAGCTAGGCAAGAAAATAATTAAGAACAAGCCAATTGTAAACTAATTTTAGCAATCTTTCATTAAGAAAAATGACTGGAATTAGATGTATGTAAATTAATTAAAGCAGACTAAGCACAGCAATTTAGAATAAAAACTAAAATGCAATTGCAAAATTTCATTAAAAAGATTCAACACAACAAGTGGCAATGCAAGAAATATGGATGTAGCACATAAACTGGACACAGGAATGTATATAACTGCTATGGTAAAAATTTTAAATAAAATGCTTAAAGGATAAATTTCAAATTAGGTCTGGAGAAATATAAAAAAAATTCTGTTCTATTGTCTATGGAAATCTCAAACAAATTTCTATTATGCAAAATAAACTGCTAGAAACTATTATTTCATACTTCTCTCACCTTTGAATTCACTAATGACACTAGTAACAATTAATGAATAATGGAATCAATGCAGGGAATATTGAAATGTCTCAGAGAAACTGTGGGCCTGGAGTGCTAAACCGGCTCCAATATTTAACAAGTCACTGAATGGTTAATTCACAGGATATTATGGATATATTTACGTTAAACCTCATTAAATCATAGCACACGATATCTTAGCTCATAATTACTTAACTCAGGGCTGCAGGATTTGCAATATAACAATGGCCAAAACGAAAAACGGTAACGAGACGTGTGAAGTGGACCATGTGAGGGCTTGTTTACAAACTGGTGCGATGGCAGTGCTCCTGGCGGCGGTGGCGCGAAGCTCCATGGAGACTCTCCCAACACACTCCCACCCCCCCCGCCCTCACCACTCCCCCTCTCCCAAAACGCTCCCAACCACAGCCACTCAAACTAGGACTATTCTTGCTCTCTCTCTTTCTCTCTTGCTTTCTCTCTCTTGACAAGGGCAAAATGGCAGGTGGACGCAACAGGGACACAGGGAACAGTCAAAGTGACCAAACGAGGGACATGTTAACCCAAGTTCTGGAGGAATTCAGGAAGGAGATGCAGGAAATGAGGATTACAATTAACAACCTGCAAAGTGAGCTGACATCAGCAAGGGAGGAGATCAAATCCCCTCACGGAGAAAAATAAAGAGACCGAGCATCAGATTATCATCCAAAGGGAAGGTGGGAATGTTACATTGGAAGGAAATGCCTCTGTACCTGAAACATTTGCAGACATACTGAAAAAGAGCTCAGAAGCTATGGACACAGTGAGGGATGTAGCCATGCAAGCAGCCACCTCACAGGAAGCAGCAAGGTGCACCACTCAGCTGTTGGAGAGAAAAAGATCAGTGGTAGTTGTAGGCATCAAAGAACAGGAAGGATCCAACAGGCAAGAATGGAATAGCAAGGATAGAGAGGTAGTACAGGGGCTACTGAAGAAGTTACAGATGGAAGGGCCTGAACGAAACATTGAGAAGGTTTTCAGGTTGGGCTGGTACAACAAGGACAGAAACCGACTTGTGAAGGCGGTGTTTACAAACGAAACCACGAAGGAGGATATTCTCGTAAGGAAGAGTCGACTTCAGCATGTGGAGGGATACAAGAAAGTATTCCTGCAGAGGGACAGGACGAAGGAGGAGAGAGCCAGGGCAGCAGAGGCAAGGAGGAAGCGCAGGGAGAGAGGAGCAAACCAGGAAATTACAGCCCCCAACACAACAGTCCTAGAGACAAGAGGGGAACCCAAAACCAGCATCCCAGCATCACTAGAGGGGAGGGCAACACCACCACCCCCCTCTGCATAGAAACCCTCCCTTCCCCTCACCTTACCTGCCCCACCCAACCCTCCCTCCCCCCTCCCACCCCATTCTTACCCTGTCATCCCTTCCCCATTCCCATCATGTCCCCCCTCCCACCTTCCCCCCCCCCCTGTCCCCCCCTCCCTCATCATCCCATACCCTCCCTATCCCTCCTCCCACCTTACCCCGTATCCTCCATGTTCCCCCTATCTCCTTAACCCACACCCTACATGTCCCCCCTTCCCTGAAACCCCCACCCCTCACCCCAAACTCCTCTGAGACCCTGCAAACCATCTCACAGATCATCTCACCCACGGAAAAGCTTCCCACACCAGCAGAATGCTCGCCAAAAAAGGGACAAGAAAATGAACTGAAGAAAGTGAGCTTCAAGGCAATGTACACTAACATAGATGGAATTACAAATAAAACAAGTGAACTCGGAGAATGGGCACTAGAAGAAAACCCAGACATAATAGCACTCACAGAAACAAAGCTAACGAAAATCATAACAAAGGCAGTGTTTCCACAGGGCTACTATGTAGTGAGGAAAGAGAGAGAAGGGAGAGGAGGAGGTGGTGTAGCTTTGCTACTAAGAGAAGGTTGGAGATCCAAAGAGATGGTAATTCAGAACTGTGAAGGTTTCAGTGACTACATATCAGGCACCATAGCAACTGGAGGACAGAAAATTATAGTAGTAGTCATATATAACCCCCCACCGAATGTCAGAAGAACCAGACAGGAATATGATAGAAACAACTTGGCCACCATCAATATAATAGAGAGGGCAGCGTCTGTGGCTAGCAGGAACGGATCCAGGCTACTAATCATGGGAGACTTCAACCATGGAAAGATAGATTGGGGGAACAGAGACCGACATGGAGGCCCAGACACATGAAGAGCTAAGCTGCTGGATGTGGCAACAAGAAACGTTCTAAGTCAACACGTCAAGCGACCGACAAGAAGAGGGGATGAACCAGCCTTGCTTGATCTGATATTTACCCTAAATGAGTCGGATATAAGGGAAATTAAGTTGGAATCCCCCTTGGGAATGAGTGATCATAGTGTATTGAGCCTTGAGTACCTGGTTGAGCTAGGAGTTATCACCCCCAAAAAAGAACTGGGAAACAAAGGGCTGGCGCACCGAAAGGGAAACTATGAGGAGATGAATAAATTCCTATGGGATATACATTGGGACACAGAGCTCGGAACCAAGTCCGTACAAGACATGATGGACTATGTCACCCAAAAATGTCAGGAGGCTGTAAGCAGGTTTGTTCCACCCCAACAGGAAAAAAACAGAGAAGCAAAAGAAGAATCCGTGGTTTAATAGGGAATGTATGAAAGCAAAGGAGCTGAACAAAAGGGTATGGAGGAACTACCGTAATATCAGAACACTAGAAAGTAGAGAGAGATACCAGAGAACCAGGAACGAGTATGTCAGTGTGAGAAGAGCAGCTGAGAAAAGTTATGAAAATGATATAGCTAATAAAGCCAAGACCGAACCAAAGCTACTACACAGTCACATCAGGACGAAGACAACAGTGAAGGAACAGGTGATGAAACTTAGGGTGGGCGAGGACAGGTACACAGAGAATGACAAAGAGGTGTGTGAAGAACTCAACAAAAGGTTCCAGGAGGTCTTTACAATAGAACAGGGAGAAGTCACGGCGCTAGGAGAGGTGGCAACAAACCAGGTGACCTTGGAAAGGTTCGAAATTACAAGAGATGAGGCCAAGAAGCACCTATTGGAGCTGGATGTGAGTAAAGCTGTTGGGCCGGAGAGAATCTCACCATGGGTATTGAAAGAGTGTGCAGGAGCACTTTGCTTGCCACTCTCCATAGTGTATAGTAGGCCACTGGAAATGGGAGACCTACCAGAAGTATGGAAGACTGCTAATGTAGAACCAATATTAAAAAAGGGTGACAGACAAGAGGCACTGAACTACAGGCCAGTGTCCTTAACTTGTATACCATGCAAGGTGATGGAGAAGATTGTGAGAAAAACCTAGTAACACATCTGGAGAGAAGAGACTTCGTGACAACTCATCTACATGGGTTCAGGGAGGGTAAATCTTGCATTGCAGGCTTGATAGAATTCTACGATCAGGTGACAAAGATTAAGCAAGAAAGAGAAGGATGGGCGGACTGCATTTTTTTGGACTGTCGGAAAGCCTTTGACACAGTACCCCATAAAAAGTTGATGCATAAGCTGGAGAAACAGGCAGGAGTAACTGGTAGGGCGCTCCAGTGGATAAGGGAGTACCTAAGCAATAGGAAGCAGAGAGTTATAGTGAGGGGCGAGACCTCAGAATGGCGTGAAGTCACCAGTGGAGTCCCACAGGGCTCTGTGCTTGGACCTATCCTGTTTCTGACATACGTAAATGATCTCCCAGAGGGTATAGACTCATTCCTCTCAATGTTTACTGACGACGCCAAAATTATGAGAAGGATTAAGAGAGAGGAGGACAGCTTGAGGCTTCAAGAAGAGCTGGGCAAGCTGCAGGAATGGTCGAACAAATGGCTGTTAGAGTTTAACCCAAGCAAATGTAATGTAATGAAGATAGGGGTAGGAAGCAGGAGACCAGATACAAGGTATCACTTGGGAGATGAAATACTTCAAGAGTTAAAGAGAGAGAAAGACCTGGGGGTTGATATCACGCCAGACCTGTCTCCTGAAGCTCATATCAAGAGTATAACATCAGCAGCATATGCCAGGTTGGCTAACATAAGAACGGCCTTTAGAAACTTGTGTAAGGAATCTTTCAGAACATTATATACCACATATGTCAGACCAATCCTGGAGTATGCGGCACCAGCATGGAGTCCATATCTAGTCAACCATAAGACAAAATGGAAAAGGTTCAAATGTTTGCCACCAGACTAGTACCCGAGCTGAGGGGTATGAGCTACGAGGAGAGACTACGGGAATTAAACCTCACTTCGTTGGAAGACAGAAGAGTTAGGGGGAACATGATCACCACATTCAAGATTCTCAAGGGAATCGACAGGGTTGATAAAGACAGGCTATTTAACACAAGGGGCACAAGCACTAGAGGACACAGGTGGAAAGTGAGTGCCCAAATGAGCCACAGAGATATTAGAAATAACTTTTTTAGTGTCAAAGTGGTTGACAAATGGAATGCATAAGGAAGTGATGTGGTGGAGGCAGACTCCATGCACAGTTTCATGTGTAGATATGATAGAGCCCAATAGGCTCAGTAACCTGTACACCTGTTGATTAACGGTTGAGAGGCGGGACCAAAGAGCTAAAGCCCAACCCCTGCAAGCACAACTAGGTGATTATACGGTACAGGCTGGTACATAAGCTGGAGAGACAGGCAGGTGTACCTGGTAAGGTGCTCCAGTGGATAAGGGAGTACCTGAGCAATAGGAAGTAGAGAGTTACGGTGAGGGGTGAGACCTCAGATTGGCGTGAAGTCACCAGTGGAGTCCCACAGGGCTCTGTACTAAGTCCTATCTTGTTTCTGCTATATGTAAATGATCTTCCGGAGGGTATAGATTCATTTCTCTCAATGTTTGCGGACGATGCCAAAATTATGAGAAGGAATAAGACAGACGAGGACTGCTTGAGGCTTCAAGAAGACCTGGACAAGCTGAAGAAATGGTCAAACAAATGGTTGTGAGATTTTAACCCAACCAAATGTAATGTAATGAAGATAGGTGTAGGGAGCAGGAGGTCAGATACAAGGTACAATCGGGGAGATGAATTACTTCAAGATTCAGACCAAGAAAAAGACTTGGGGGTTGATATCACACCAGACCTGTCTTTTGCAGCCCATATCAAAAGGATAACATCAGCGGCATATGCCAGGCTGGCCAACATAAGAACAGCATTCAGAAACTTGTGTAAGGAATCATTCAGAACTTTGTATACCAAATGTGTCAGGCCAATCCTGGAGTATGCAGCCCCAGCATGGAGTCCATATCTAGTCAAGGATGAAACCAACCTGGAAAAGGTTCAAGGGTTTGCCACCAGGTTAGTACCCGAGCTGAGAGGTATGAGCTACGAGGAGAGACTACGGGAATTAAACCTCACTTCGTTGGAAGACAGAAGAGTTAGAGGGCAAATGATCACCGCATTCAAGATTCTCAACGGAATTGATAGGGTAGATAAAGACAGTCTATTTAACACAAGGGGCACACACACAATGAGACACAGGTGGAAACTGAGCGCCCAAATGAGCTACAGAGATATTAGAAAGAACTTTTTTAGTGTCACCACCTTCACCATCATCTTCACCACCACCTTCACCACCATCTTCACCACCATCTTCACCACCACCTTCACCACCATCTTCACCACCATCTTCACCACCACCTTCACCACCATCTTCACCACCACCTTCACCACCATCTTCACCACCATCTTCACCACCACCACACCACCATCTTCACCACCACCAACGACACCACCATCTTCACCACCACCTTCACCACCACCTCTTCACCACCACTTCACCACCACACTTCACCACCACCTTCACCACCATCTTCACCACCATCTTCACCACCACCTCACAACCATCTTCACCACCACCTTCACCACCACCTTCACAACCACACGACCATCTTCACCACCACCTCACAACCACACGACCATCTTCACCACCACCTTCACAACCACACGACCATCTTCACCACCACCTTCACCACCACCTTCACCACCACCTTCACCACCACCACACGACCATCTTCACCACCACCTTCACCACCACCTTCACCACCACCTTCACGACCACCTTCACCACCACCTTCACCACACGACCATCTTCACCACCACCTTCACCACCATCTTCACCACCACCTTCACCACCACCTTCACGACCATCTTCACCACCACCTCACACCACACGACCATCATCTTCACCACCACCTCACAACCATCTTCACCACCTTCTTCACCACCACCTTCACCACCATCTTCACCACCATCTTCACCACCACCTTCACCACCACCTTCACCACCATCTTCACCACCACCTTCACCACCACCTTCACCACCATCTTCACCACCATCTTAACCACCACCTTCACCACCACACGACCATCTTCACCACCACCACACCACCACACGACCATCTTCACCACCACCACCACCACCTTCACCACCATCTTCACCACCATCTTCACCACCACCTTCACCACCATCTTCACCACCACCTTCACCACCATCTTCACCACCACCTTCACCACCACCTTCACCACCATCTTCACCACCACCTTCACCACCATCTTCACCACCATCTTCACCACCACCTTCACCACCACACGACCATCTTCACCACCACCTTCACCACCATCTTCACCACCACCTTCACCACCATCTTCACCACCACCACACCACCTTCACCACCACCTTCACCACCATCTTCACCACCACCTTCACCATCATCTTCACCACCACCTTCACCACCACCTTCACCACCATCTTCACCCATCTTCACCACCACCACACCACCATCTTCACCACCACCTTCACCACCATCTTCACCACCACCTTCACCACCACCTTCACCATCATCTTCACCACCATCTTCACCACCATCTTCACCACCACCACACGACCATCTTCACCACCACCACACCACCACCTTCACCACCATCTTCACCACCATCCACACGACCATCTTCACCACCACCACACGACCATCTTCACCACCACCTTCACCACCATCTTCACCACCACCACACCTCCACACGACCATCTTCACCACCACCACACACACCACCACCTTCACCACCATCTTCACCACCACCACACCACCATCTTCACCACCACCTCTTCACCACCATCTTCACCACCACCTTCACCGACCATCTTCACCACCACCACCACCATCTTCACCACCACCTCTTCACCACCACCACACGACCATCTTCACCACCACCTCACACCACCTCTTCACCACCACCTTCAACCACACGACCATCTTCACCACCACCACACACCACCACCTTCACCACCACCTTCACCACCATCTTCACCACCACCTCACAACCTTACAACCATCTTCACCACCACCTTCACAACCACACGACCATCTTCACCACCACCTTCACACCATCTTACCACCACCTTCACCACCACCACACGACCATCTTCACCACCATCTTCACCACCACCTTCACCATCCATCTTCACCACCACCTTCAACCATCACCATCTTCACCACCACCTTCACAACCTTCACCACCATCTTCACCACCACCTTCAACCACACGACCATCTTCACCACCACCACACAACCTTCACGACCATCTTCACCACCACCACACAACCACACGACCATCTTCACCACCACCACACAACCACACACCATCTTCACCACCACCACACACCACCACACGACCATCTTCACCACCACCACACAACCACACGACCATCTTCACCACCACCACACAACCACCACATCTTCACCACCACCACACAACCATCTTCACCACCACCACACCACCACACGACCATCTTCACCACCACCACACCACCATCTTCACCACCATCTTCACCACCATCTTCACCACCACCACACCACCATCTTCACCACCACCACACCACCACCATCTTCACCACCACTTCACCACCATCTTCACCACCACCTTCACCACCATCTTCACCACCATCTTCACCACCACCTTCACCACCATCTTCACCACCACCTTCACCACCATCACACCACCATCTTCACCACCACCTTCACCACCATCTTCACCACCACCACACGACCATCTTCACCACCACCACACGACCATCTTCACCACCACCACACCACCATCTTCACCACCACCTTCACGACCATCTTCACCACCACCTTCACCACCATCTTCACCACCACCACACCACCATCTTCACCACCACCACACGACCATCTTCACCACCACCTTCACCACCACCTTCACCACCATCTTCACCACCACCTTCACCACCATCTTCACCACCACCACACCACCATCTTCACCACCACCACACGACCATCTTCACCACCACCACCACCTTCACCACCATCTTCACCACCACCTTCACCACCACACGACCATCTTCACCACCACCACCACCCACCACACGACCATCTTCACCACCACCTTCACCACCACCACACGACCATCTTCACCACCACCACACCACCATCTTCACCACCACCTTCACCACCACCTTCACCACCACCTTCACCACCACCACACCACCATCTTCACCACCACCACACACCACCATCTTCACCACCACCACACCACCACCACCATCTTCACCACCACCACACGACCATCTTCACCACCACCACACCACCATCTTCACCACCACCACACCACCACCTTCACCACCATCTTCCACACCACACCACGACCATCTTCACCACCACCACACGACCATCTTCACCACCACCACACCACCACCACACCACCATCTTCACCACCACCTTCACCATCATCTTCACCACCACCTTCACCATCATCTTCACCACCACCTTCACCACCTTCACCACCACCTTCACCACCATCTTCACCACCATCACCAAAACCTTCACTACCATCTTCACCACCACCCTGTGATTGTCATGTGTTTTTCATGTGAGGGAAGTCTTCGAAACCTCTTTACCAATTGCTTTGAAATTTTGACACAACGTTGCATTGAAATAGGCACATGTTTTTATTTACCTACTATATACATGACTCACCTGGGACAGGAAAAAACATGCTTTTTGTGAAAAATGTCACCATCTGTTGGACGTAAGAGAAACACATGCTGTAATCTCCGAATGTTCTTCACAAATTGCTATGAAATTTTGACACAACATACCTTTCGAATTCGCGTGTGCTTTGATGTACCTACAATATATATGCCACACCTGTGACAGGTAAAAAACATGCTTTGCTTGAAAAACAGCACCATCTGTTGCACGTAATAGCAACACAGGTTGTATAAAATATGTTTTGATTCCATTTCAATGTTTCCGATTGCATTGATAAATTGAATTTTCATAGATTTCAATTTATTTTCATTTTTATTTCATTATTTTGCGTGATATTGCATTTGAATTGAGCTGTGTTGTTTATCATACTTTTAATTTCGTGAGTATAGTTTACTTTTTATTTTTTCATTTAGTTTTTTTAACTGTTCTTATTTTTCAGTGCCATTGGCGGAGGAATTGAGCTGTGTCAATTGATCTGCATTTTAATTGAAATATTTTTTTAGTATTTTTTTGTTTTATTTTCAAAAACAGGAAAATGGACAACGCGTATATTTCACAGCTGCAAATGTGCAACAAATAGCTATGAATCCACCGGCTACAACGTTAACTGCTTGCTTAACGTTATGTCAAAATGACCCGTTTGCGAAAACACTGCTGTATTCGGAAGTGCCTTTATATTACATATGGAATGCGAGCAGAAAATCATTTGAACGACGCAGAAGAGGAGAGCGAGTCGATGGACAACCTGGTATATTCAAATAAACTACGCTAGGCACACTGTACACCGTGCATCCCAATCATGATGAATGCTTCTTTATTCGCATGCTGTTGGTAAATGTGCATGGTCCAACGTCTATCCAGTAATTGAGATTTTTCAACGGCGTTACAAATGCCACTTTCTGTAGTGCATGTCAAGCTCTGTATTTATTGGAGAACAACAGACACTGAGATGCATGCATTAATGATGCATTAAACACGTCACATCCAAATCAAATTCGTGTATTGTTTGCAATCATATTGACAGCCAGTTTTCCTTCATCACAAACAGAGTTATGGGACAAATATAAATCGCACTTAGCTTAAGATATTGTCCGTCGAATACGGAAGGAAAATTCAAATATGAACATTGATTTCACAGCAGAAATCTACAGCGAAGCATTGATAACGATTAAGGATTTGTGCTTATAAATTGCGAACAAAGTTCTCAATCAATTGGGAATGCCGTCACAGAATAGATCTGCTGCTGTTTCGTTCGATGTGGAATTGCGTCTTGAACAAAATTACAACACGGGTGATCGATTGTTGTATGTGCAATCAAATATCCCTAAGCTAACGTTTGAGCAAAAAGGCATTTACGATCATATAGTTCAAATTTTCAATAACGGGCTTGGAGAAATCTTCTTCTTAGACGTGCCAGGAGGAACTGGTAAAACCTTCCTAATTAGATTGATTCTGGCAGCAATTCTATCCCAAAATGGCAGTCTTAGCTCTTGCATCGTCCTGAATAGCTGCGACATTGCTACCAGGTGGAAGAACTGCTCATTCGGCTTTGAAATTGACATTGAACATGAAATTCATTGAAACTCCCAAGTGCAATATTTCCAAACCATCCAGCATGGGAAAAGTATTGCAGAAATGCAAACTTATTGTTTGGGATGAATGCACAATGGACTACAAAAAATCGCTCGAGGCTCCTGATCGATCACTGAAACATTTGCTTGGAAACATCTGACAATTTGGGAATGCATTAATACTGCTTGCAGGAGATTTCAGGCAAACATTACCTGTAATTCCTCGATCGACACCAGCGGACGAAATAAATGCTTGCCTGAAATACTCTACTTTGTGGCGCCATGTAAAGACGTTAAAATTAACTACAAATTTGCGTGTCCAGCTGCAAAACGATCCATCAGTTGAAATATTCTCACATCAATTTCTGGAAATTGGGAACGGAAACGTGCCGGTTGATCTGACCTCAGGACGAATTTCATTGCGCCATAACTTCTGCAATTTAGAGATGTCAAAAGAGGAATTGGTTGAAAAAGTATTTCCCAATATTCAGACCAATTATAAGAATCACGATTGGCTGAGTGAACGAGCTATTCTTGCGACCAAGAACAAAGACGTTTGCGAACTTAACAATATTATTCAGTCTTACATTCGAAGTGAGGAAGTCACATACATGTCCGTCGTCATTGTTGGGGAAGCAGATGAAGCGGTTAATTATCCAAACAGAATTTTTTAATTCACTTGATCTGCCAGGAATTCCACCGCACTTACTGCAATTGAAAAGCTTTGAACCGCCACGTGGCTTGCAGTGAAAAAAATATTCAGCAACGTCGTAGAAGAAACAATCTTGACAGAACCTTACAAAGGTGAAGATGTCCTCATTCCTCGCATTAATATGATTACAACAGATATGACATTTCATTTTAAGAGATTGTAATTTCCAATTCGATTGGAGTTTGCAATCACCATCAACAAAGCTCAGGGCCAATCTTTCGAATTGTGCAGTTTATATCTAGACACAGATTGCTTCTCCCATGGACAATTATATGTTGCGTGTTCTAGAGTCGACCAAACAGACAATCTCTATATCTCCCCAGACAATGGAACAACAAAAAGTATTGTATACCCACAAGCATTGTGAAATTAAACATATTAGAAACGTGCGCTTTCTCTTTTCTTTCTTTTCTACTTAACCATACTGAGCCACAGCAATGAGTGGCGGGAACATCTAGTATATATATAAATAAAAATGGAAACGTTCGTTTGTTTAAAATCGCTAATCTCCGAAAGTTTTTCACTGATTGCTTTGTAATATGCACACAACGTTCCATTCGCATCCGGCCAGGTTTTTATATATATAATATATAGATGTCACGTCTGTGATGGTAAAAAAGCATGCTTTTTTCTGAAAAACTGTGTTTTTCATGTGAGGAAAATCTTCAAAACCTCATTACCGATTGCTTTGAAATTTTAACACAACGTTGCATTCAAATAAACACTTTTTTTATATATCTACTATATTCATGCCTCACCTGTGACAGGAAAAAACATGCTTGTTTTGAAAAAACAGTGCCATCTGTTGGATGTAAGAGCAACACATGCTTTTTTTTTTTTTTTTTTTTTTTTTTTCTTTTTTTTTAGGGATAAACCTGCACGGGCCCTAAGCCTCTGGCTGGCCCACTAAGTGTTGCTTGAGTCTGTTTTACTTGGGCGGAGGATGAGTATGTATGACTCGTATGGTCGCTTCAGTAAGATTTTGCCATATGTGTTTAACAACTTCTTCTGCTCTGTTGAATCTAAGTTGAAATCTCAACGGGTTTGAAACTGTGCACTGTGTTAGATAATGTTCCAGTGGTCTGACGGGCATTTCTCCAGTGTTGACATTTCCTCTCATCTTCCGGAACCTGTAAGCCTATTTCCCATGTACATGGGTATCCAAGCCTGATGCGATGTAAGTGCACTTCTGTTGTTCTACTGCCCCCTTTCATCAAACTAAGTGGTTCGTAGTTGGTTGAATTCTTGTACCAACCCGCAGATCCTGATGTTGCAACTGCTGTGTTGTGGTCACTGTACATCTTTTGCATTGCTCTGTTTCGAATTACTTTCTTCATCTGGGATAGACTCTGTGGTATGTAAATGTCTACATTTCTCCTCTTAGTAGCAAGTTTTGCAGCTTCATCTGCAACGTCATTTCCTATTATCCACAAATGACTTGGCACCCAGTTGATAAGTACCCGTCGGCCTTGTCGTTTGAGTGTGTGAATGAATGATAAGACATTTGTGATCAGATGGATGTTATCACATATGTGTTCTTGTTGCAAGGTTTCAATGGCGGTTCTCGAATCTGTATGTATGATAACATGTTGTTGGTGTTCAGCAAGAGCATGTTCCAAAGCCTTTGAATGGCTAGCATCTCTGTTTGTAAAGTCGAACACCCATTTGAGAGCCTCCAACTATATACAGAGTTTCCTGCTTTAACTGCAGCTCCGGTTTCTTGTCCCTGCTGGTCTACTGATCCATCCGTGAATTAAGTGAAGCTGTCGGATGCCATGTTTGCTTCTATATGCATCTGTGCAATGTTACGTAGCAGATGAGGATTTGTCTGGGTCTTCTTTCCTTCAAGAGCCATAATCTTAAAGTCTGCTGGCAGAGATTCCCCAGGGGCTGGTATAACAAAGTCTGCATGTATGTCGTCGACACCCCTCTCAGTGACTGTGTTTGCCATATCGAACGTATTGATGGTGTTTATCGCACAATGGGTCCACCTGCTGCCATTGGAGGCTCTTCTGTCCAGAGATACTGCTCCAGTGATTATATCTTTAAGGGAACTGATTCTAGGTCTAGTCAATATCTTGGTCAGCATGCACGCAGCAATCCCTTTTACCCTTATTTCAATCGACGTTAGCTTTGTTTCTAGTCTTAGGTTCAGTATTTTAGTCCATCTGGGAGCACCTGTTATGATTCGCAATGCATCATTTTGAAGAACCTCAACGTTTGCCCACTGACCAGGAGAAAGAGTGAGTAAGGCAGGCGCTGCATAATCTACCAGGGAACGAACGGCGTGTATGTAAAACATTCTCAACACTCTGTGTCCCGCTCCTAGACGGGACCCTGTGATTGCTCTCATTATATTTATTCGTGATTTTGCTTTCTCCTTTAGATATTGAATTTGCTTATTGAATGTCATTTTAAAATCAATCCACACTCCGAGATATCGATATTGTGAACACATGCTGTAATCTTTAAAAGTTCTTCACCGATTGCTTTCAAATTTTGACACAACGTTGCGTTCGAATAGGAGCGTGGTTTTATATACCTACTATATAGATGCCACCCCTATGACAGGTAAAAACATGCGTTTTTTAAAAACAGCGCCATATGTTGCACATAATAGCAACATACACGCCATTCTGAATATGTCACGAATTCGACTTCAATGTTTCCGACTGCATTGATAAATTTCATTTCATAGATTTCGATTTATTAAATTTTTTTCTTGAATTATTTTGTGTGATATTGATTTGGAATTGAGCTGTGTTGTTTATCATACCGTTCATTTTTTAAATATAAGTATAGATACCACATCTGTGACAGGTAAAACTATGCTTTTCTTGAAAAACAGGGCCATCTGTTGCATGTAAGAGCAACACACATACTATACTAAATATCTTTAATTCCATTTCAATGTTTCTGATTCCATTGATAAATTGAATTTTCATAGATTTAGATTTATTTTCATCTTGATTTAATTATTTGTGTGAATTGCATTGGAATTGAGCTGTGTTGTTTACCATACAGTTCATTTCCTGAGTATAGTTCATTTTATATTTTTTCATATTTTCATTTCATTTTTTAATTGTTTTCTTATATTTCAGTGATGGGAACATCAGACCATTTGGGAAGGCATCGGACGAGGGAGTGGAGAATGGTGGGGATGATGATGGGACAGAAGTGAGAGATGGTGGGGAGGACGAGGGGGTAATGGTTGGGAAGGAGAAGGGAAGGGAGTGTTTGGGATGGTGGGGATGAGGGGATGGGGGAAAGGAGAATAATGGAGAAGACAAAGTTACTGGGGTGTGGGGCACCGTTGTTGTTGTTGTTCATTTAGGGGCGACAACGATCCTGGGATCGGAAGCGCCCCGGTGTACCTGTGATGGGTTAATCGCGAAGCCAGGAAAGGTGAAACGCTAAGCTTAATCGCGAAGAGAGTGACGCTAATCACTTGAAACTAATACGCCATGTGGCGAAAAAACGCAAACGGGCAGATGATTGGGGAGTACCAGGAGTCCTTCAGGGTGACAAGCACCGGCCCTGCCCCACACAGAGAACACCAGGTAGCAAAATCAAAACTCGGCACCCAACTAAAACGCAAAAAGTCATCCAGCGTCCTCCGGCAGAGCAGAAGCCGACCGCTAACCACGACTGAGGGCACACCAGGAGCCCACCAAGACCCGCCCACCCCCGGCACCTCTCGGCCAAGCCGGCCCCTGAACACCGTCACACAACCGGGAGATCCAACCAGAACACGCCAAAAAAAAATAATCTATCAACAATCCCGTGACCCAAGGGGATATGTGCGCCAGGCGTTGTACAATCGGACCATTGAAAAGGAATGCCAAAGGCAGTAGCAAAGCCAAAATGCGAAGACAAGACATGAACAGGCGGCTTCCAGGCGGAGGAGGTGTCCAGATGTCCGCTCAGCCTCAAGGTTGAACCAGGAGTCGTGTGGGACATAGTGGGAAGGAAGAGAGGATGGTGGAGTGGCTAGCAACCTGAAATAAACTATACTCACGAAATGAACGGTATGGTAAACAACACAGGTCAATTCCAACACAATTTAAACGAAATAACAAAATCAAAATAAATCAAAACCTATGAAAATTGAATTTATCAGTACAATCAGAAACATTGAAATGGAATTGAAACATATTTAGTATAGCATGTGTGTTGCTCTTACATGCAACAGATTGTGCTGCTTTTCAAGAAAAACATAGTTTTACCTGTTGCAGGTGTGGCATCTATACTTATACTTACAAAATGAACGGTATGATAAACAACACAGCTGAATTCCAACACAATGTCACACAAAAAAATTAAAAAAAATCAAAATCTATATAAATAATATTTGTCAATGCAATCAGAAACATTGAAATGGAATTGTAATATATTTAGTATTGCGAATGTTGCTCGTACATGCAACAGATAGAGCTGTTTAAAAACAAACAAACATGTTTTTACCTGTCACAGGTGTGGCATCTATATAGTAGATGTATAAAGACACACGTGTATTCAAATGGATCGTTGTGTCAAAATTTCAAACCAATCGGTGAAGAACTTTCGGAGATTACAGTGTGTATTGCTCTTACATTCAACAGATGGCGCAGTTTTTCAAAAAAATTATGTTTTTTCCTGTCAAATGTGAGACATGTATATACTAGATATATAAAAACATTCGCCTATTCGAATGCAACGTTGTGTCAAAATTTCAAAGCAGTCGGCAAAGAGGTTTCGAAGATTTCCCCTCACATGAAAAACACAGTAATCCAAAAAAGCTTGTGCTTTCCCGTCACAGACGTGACATCAATATAGCATGTATATAAAAACGTGCTTGGATGCGAATGGAATGTTGTGTGAAAATTTCAAAGAATTTCGGTGAAAGAACTTTCGGAGATTAGCGATTTTGAACAAACGAACATTTCAATTTTTATTTATATAGATATATTTATAGTTGTGGAGCAGTAATATAGTGCGAGAAGGAGAGCTCTGTCTAGAAGACTTAAGAGCCATCAGTGATAGGGGGAAGGGAATTGATTTAAAAATTTAGGCATACTAGAAGTAGGGCTGTGAAGGTGGTGGTGAAGATGGTTGTGAAGGTGGTGGTGAAGATGGTGGTGCAGATGCTGGTGAAGATGGTGGTGAAGATGGTGGTGCAGAGGGTGGTGCAGATGGTGGTGCAGATGGTGGGGAGATGGGAATGGTGGGGAGGACGAGGGGGCAGTGGAGTGGGGAATTGTTGGGAGGCCGAGGAGACGGGTGAGGGGGAAATGGTGGGGAGGACTCGGAAGGTTGCTGTGGCTCAGCAACACTCATGCGTTTCTGAGCCACAGCAACGCGTGGCCGGGTACTGCTAGTAAATCTATTCAAATAAAAATGGAAATGCTCGTTTGTTCAAATCGCTAATCTCCGAAATTCTTTGAAATTTTCGCACAACGTTCCATTCGCATCCGAGCACGTTTTTATATACATGCTATATAGGTGTCACGTCTGTGACGGGAAATGTTACGGCCCTCTCGGGTCGCAACCGGGTTCTTTCTCTGATGTTGTTAGAAGTAGGGTATCCGGCCCCAAGCTAGTAGTGGCTTTCAAGGGATGTGATCCGTAACGCAAGTAAATGAAAGGGGAAGGGAGACAAAGGCAAAAACTTAATAATATAATTATCACCGTCACCATAAATAATATATAAAAGATTACACGGGGGAGGTATAAACACTAGAATTTTACAAAGTAGTCTTCTTCTGAAGACTCTGGACGTTCACGGTGCTCAACGATGCTAAGCTCTTGGTCCTCTTGTGGCCTCACGACGAATCCTTCGATTCTCTTGAGTCTACCCTGGCCACAGGCCAGACAAATCACAGTTCCACTGGGGGCACCGTCGTGGAGGCCTTCAACCACAAATCCAGCCTGTAGCTGGCAGGTTCCAATCAGGAACGCTGGTTAGGCCACTCCACGACCGATACTAGAGTAGCGAGCCCTAGTCAGGAGCCTCGTGTGATCCCACAGGTCACTCTCCTCACCACAACACCCCAGTGGTTAAGCGTCTCCATCAGTCAGTCCCGGGTACGACCATCCCTCAGCTGCCACGTCACAGGCAGGCTAACACCTCAGTGTTCATCTGGGGGGGTGACTCACAGCTGCTGCAGCAAATACTTGGAGACAAGACGGCTGCCTTGGGTAGACTGATCCAACTTCCATTACAGCAGTCCCAGGTCGACTCTGTAATCAGACACGTCATCAGTAATAGGGACACTCTAGGGCACCTCACTTACAGGCTTAGACACAAACGCCCGACGTATCCACTCCATAGATGGTGTTGCTGTCTAAGCTCCACCTCACCAGAGGTCAGCAGCGGCTGTGTTATGAGCTGATCAGGACGGGAAACTAGCCCTTGTGGCTGGTATTTCCTGTCCTCACTTGATGGCGCCGTCCATTTGTAGGGGGGTTTCGGGAGCTGACCCACAGATGGCGTGGTCGTCACTGCTCCATGCTCGGACGCTGGGCTCGGGTCCGTAACAGGAAAGCACATGCTTTTTTGGATTACTGTGTTTTTCATGTGAGGGGAAATCTTTGAAAGCTCTTTACCGACTGCTTTGAAATTTTTACACAACGTTGCATTCGAATAGGCGAATGTTTTTATATATCTACTATATACATGCCTCACATTTGCCAGGAAAAACCCTACTTTTTTTGAAAAACAGTGCCATCTGTTAAATGTAAAAGCAACACACGCTGTAATCTCCAAAAGTTTTTCACCAATTGCTTTGAAATTTAGACACAATGATCCATTCGAATGCATGTGTGTTTTTATACACCTACTATATAGATACTACACCTGTGCCAGGTAAAAACATGTTTTTTTTAAACAGCGCTATCTGTTGCATGTAGGAGCAACATTCACAATACTAAATATGTTACAATTCCATTTCAATGTTTCCGATTGCATTGATAAATTCTATATATATAGATTTTGATTTTTTTTTTATTATTTTATGTGATATTGCGTTGCAATTCAGCTCTGTTGTTTACCATACTGTTCATTTTGTAAGTATAAGTATAGATGCCACACCTGTAACAGGTAAAACTATGTTTTTCTTGAAAAGCAGCACCATCTGTTGTATATAAAAGCAACACCATGCTATACTAAATATTTTTCAATTCCATTTCAATGTTTCTGATTGCACAGATTAATTGAATTTTCATAGGTTTTGATTTATTTTCCTTTTGATATAATTATTTTGTTTGATTTGTGTTGGAATTGAGCTGTGTTCTTACCATACCGTTCATTTCGTGAGTATAGTTTATTTTAGGTTGCTAGCCACTCCACCATCCCATCTTTCTTCCCACCATGCCCCACACCCCAGTCCCTTTGTCCTCCCTACCATTCTCCTTTCCCCATCCCCTTATCCCCACCATCCCAAACTCCTCCTTCCCGTGTCCTTCCCCACCATTAACCCCTCGTACTCCCCAACATCTCTCACTTCTGTCCCCTCATCATCCCCACCATTCCCCACTCCCTCGTCTGATGCCTTCCCAAATAGTCTGATATTCCCATAAAAGATTGGGAACATCAAGTGATCTGATATTCACATCACTGAAATATAAGAAAAACAGTTAAAAATGAAATTAAAATATGAAAAAATATATAAATAAACTATACTCACGAAATGAACGGTATGGTAAACAACACAGCTCAATTCCAATGCAATTCACACAAAATAATTAAATCAAGATGAAAATAAATCAAAATCTAGGAAAATTCAATTTATCAATGCAATCAGAAACATTGAAATGGAATTAAAGATATTTAGTATAGTATGTGTGTTGGGAATCGCTGCCGGCGCCATTGCTAGCTGGCCACACACGGATTTGTTCCCGGAAAAACTCACGATTCTGAGCAACCATCAGCTCCATTCGTCGCTGTTTTGTGAGAAAGAATACATCAGTACTCCAAGACCCAGACAATATCTTGTTTTTAAGGAAACAATTCCGATTTTGTCTACAATTGACAGAGGACCAACGTTGTTGATTACCTGCTGCCCAGCTGACTGGTATTCTGCGCAACCCAGTACGCAGGCGACCCAAACTCTCGTACCCCACTTTTTTTTTCTTTTTTTTTTGAGGACCGTATCACTGACCAGGTCACTTAGAGTCCTACCCTGAAGGGCGAGGCGATACCCTGCGGGCAGTGCCACAAGGGGGCACCTTAGAAGGTGTACTGAGCCTGACAGGGAAAGGTAGACCAAACAGCTCTTTTAGGTGTTAGGTATCCCTGATTCCACCTGGGAATTTCTCCAGGCCTAGGAGTGTCTCAGGCATTTGGTAGGGCAGTGATTCGGTTCTCACTACGTGAAGAGAGTCATGGGGAAGGCTAAGAGAAAGAGGAAATGGAAGCAGCTTTCGGACGAGGAGGGACGGTGGACCGATGTGCAGCAGGCACCGAAGAAAACTGCTATCGAGGCTTTACCACTTGCTTCTACCAGCAAGACAGCAGACGTAATGGACCTAGAGAGGACAGCATCAGTCACACACCAGCCAGTGTCAGTCAATGCTTCTCTGTCCACAACACAGCCACAGGACGACAGTATGAGTCAGGAGAGGACACCACCAGTTTCACACCAGCCAGTGTCAGACAATGTACCTCTCTCGATAGCCCAGCCACAGGACAACAGTATGAGACAGGAGAGGACACCACCAGTCTCACACCAGACGTCGCCAGCCTCTGCACATCTTCCAAAATTCAAGATAATGCAGACAGACCACTTCCCTACAGCATATGGAGTAGTAACGGCAATGGAAAAAGAACAACCAGAGCTCAAACTTTCCATTACAGTCAACCTGAAGGGAGAAATAATAATGACACCACAAGACCAACAGACTGCAAATTACTTAGAGAAAGTAAGAGTCCTGCAAGGGAAACCTGTATGCTTGGTAAAGCTGGACCCTTCAGAAAGACGCACACGAGTCGTGCTTTTGGGATACCCAATCGACTTTCCCCTGGATCCAGTACTGGAACACAAGCAAATCCTGATTGCGGAACGTTGCCGCACAAGAGTAGACAAGGCAGCGACACGTCAGGTTCTGGTGACCGTCGTGGGACATGTGCCAGAAACATTCAGTCTTGGAAATTGGGGAACATACTGACAGAGGCCATACGTCCCGGAACCCCTACGCTGCTTCAGGTGTCAGAAATACGGCCACCATCAATCACGCTGCACAGGACAGGAGAGATGCAGAGTGTGCAGCCTGAGGCATCCAACCAAAGACTGTATAGCCAAGCACAAGGCAAACCAGGCCACAACAGCCAAATGTCCAAATTGTGGAGGCAAACATCATGCCTGGAGCACAACCTGCTCTGCACGGAAAAAAAAAGTGCAGACAGCTCAGGCCAGGATAAACACACTAACCAGCAATACATACACCAACACCAACGTCTGGAACACTCGTGCACAGCCACAACAGACACCCACTCTCACAGAGCAAAATTTCCCGAATCTGTTAATTCCAAATCAGGAAATACACAAAAGTGTTGCAGAAATACAGCAATTGCAAAGGAGCAGAATATAATTACTTACCGAGGTCCAGCTGAGAAACATCGTGAAGATCATGGCAGAGACCATTCTCAATTGCCTACAGATGACGCAGAACGCCTCACAGCAACAGACTCAAGACATCGCTTGTGTGATAATAGACAAGATCGTGCAGCAGACCACAGTGACACAAGAAATAGACAGTTTGAGACAAGACGGAGCACAAGAGGACAAACAACACAACATGGACATACAGACTACCAACAACAGTCGGATAGTCAAGACACCAGAACATCAACATTCACAAAAGCCACTGCAAGAAGCAGTGACCAACCACGATCAAGAGAATCTTCCAACACAAGAGACAGACAACAACAGCCAATGCAGTCTGATATGCAGCAACGCCAACAAAGACGTATTGAACAGCAGAGATGCACAGGTTCCACCAACACAAGAAACGGCCACGAGCAATCAATGCAGTCCGACTTGCAGCAATACCAACAACGAAGTGATGGACCACAGTTCTGCACAGATTCCAACGCTGCCGGGGATGACCACGAACAATCAATGCAGTCCGACCTGCAGCACTTCCAACAACATAGCGATGGACCACAGTTATGCACAGATTCCAACAACGTCGGGGATGACCACGAACAATCAATGCAGTCCGATTTGCAGCGATACGACTTGCGAGGCGGAGAATATAGAGGTCGATTCCGAGGAGGAGTTCTAGTAGAACAAGCAACACCAACCGAAACCGTCGTCTGGCCATTACGAATACTGCAGTGGAACATACAAGGTCTTGGAAATAAAAAACACACACTTCAGGAGGCTGCAATCAGCACGAAAGCAGATATAATCGTTTTGGAAGAAACTCTTTTCCCAGCCACGAAATCCTTCAGATTAGCTGGATATCAGCACTATGTTCTACCGTATGAGCAGGGGAGACAAAGAGGATTAATGACCCTAGTCAGAAACACCATACCCAGCAAGAAAATAGACTCAGTTTCATGTGGGGATAGAGAAGAGGTATTAGCAGTTACAGTGAATATGGCTAATTTTGAGCTCCTCATATACAACGTCTACAAGCCCCCTAGACGTAAACTAGAAGCAGAGGCAGTGCTTGCCTTGGCCACGCAGGAAAATGTAATTATTGCTGGAGATTTTAATGCTCATCATCAAGAGTTAGGTGCAACTGGGCCAGCCAATGCAGATGGGCGCCATTTAGCTGCAGCTCTGCGAGAAGTACCTGAAATTACACTTCTCAACACTGGGGAACCCACTCACATTCTAGGAGGTTCCCTTGATCTTACATTCATCTCAACAGCACTCCAGCATCAGGCGAAGTGGGAAGTAGACCCGGTGATCACCAGTGACCACTATGCTACTGGCACAACACTAAACCTGGCACGACCTCCTACACCACCTGCACAGCCTAGGTGGAATTTAAGAAAGGCCAATTGGAATATATACCAGGAAGAACTTGAAAAATGGTATGCAACGTACACGCCACCTGAGGATTTGAACATACACGAGACCAATCTGCAGGAAGCCGTTGCAGCTGCTGCAAACAAAGCTATTCCAATCATTATCACAGGATACACAAAACGAAAGAACTATTGGTTCTATAGTAATGAAGTTAAAGAACAGAACCACAGAGTCAACATCTTCAGAAAACATCTAAAGAGAAACCCCACACCAGAAGGAAGAACTCTGCTAAGAGCGGTGATATCTGAAGCAAGACGAGTTTCTAGAGAAGTAAAGGAGGCAAGATGGTTTGAGTGGTGTCAAACTCTAAATGAACATAGTAGTCTTGGCAAGATATGGGGTCAGATTAAAACTATATCAGGTCGACCAGCCCGGCCACAGGCATGTATTCAACCATTGCAGGAGGCTGAGAGACTTGCTCTCCAATTTGCAGAAAGAACAGCTTCATATCAGCTTCCTGCAATGGTCCGAAGGCAGCAAGAACAATTAAAACAAGAGAGGATGACAGTCATTCATGAGGGCATAGCTATAAATGATGAATGTGACTGTCCCTTCACCAAACAGGAACTAATCAGAGCCAAAAACGGTGGTAAGGACACTGCACCAGGTGCTGATAACATTACATACTCAATGATCGCACATGCAGGTCCTGCTGGAGAACAAGGAATATTGGACGTCATCAATGCATCTTGGCAGCAAGGCAAACTACCAACCTCTTGGAAGAAAGCAGACATCATACCGATTCCTAAGCCGAAAGAACCTGGCAATTACAGACCCATTTCATTAACATCATGCATTAGTAAAACTGCAGAACGGATGGTCTTAAATAGGCTACTGTGGAAGACTGGAGACCTTCATAAACACATATTTGGCTTCACTAGAGGAGTAGGTACTGCAAACTGCATAGCAACATTACTAGGAACAGTTAACTCGGGTCCAGCTATAGTGATCTTCCTTGATCTAGAAAAAGCATTTGAACTTGCAAGCCCGCAAGCAATATTACACACCTTAGTTAAAAAAGGTGTAAAGTAAAAATGCTAGCATGGATTCAAGATTACCTAAGTCACAGGTATGCCAGAGTAAAGTTGCAAGGACAAGTGTCGGACTACCACTTGCACGAGAATGGGACTCCACAAGGAGGAGTCCTCAGTCCTAGTCTTTTTAACATCGTTGTGGAAAACCTTGTTACCATGACATTTACAGAAGGGGTTAAATTGCTAAGCTATGCTGATGATATAGCATTAGTCATTACAGGTCCTTCACTTCTAACTAATGCTCAAGGTGCTTTAGATGAAGTAACATCTGAATGCAGTGTTTTAGGGCTAAAAATATCTGCACAGAAGTCTAAGGCGATGAGACTAGGTGGCAACGCTCCAGACAGGCACCTACGCATTCAAGACATTAACCTTCAGTGGGTTACACAATATCAATATCTCGGAGTGTGGATTGATTTTAAAATGACATTCAATAAGCAAATTCAATATCTAAAGGAGAAAGCAAAATCACGAATAAATATAATGAGAGCAATCACAGGGCCCCGTCTAGGAGCGGAACACAGAGTGTTGAGAATGTTTTACATACACGCCGTTCGTTCCCTAGTTGATTATGCAGCGCCTGCCTTACTCACTCTTTCTCCTGGTCAGTGGGCAAACGTTGAGGTTCTTCAAAATGATGCATTGCGAATCATAACAGGAGCTCCCAGATGGACTAAAATACTGAACCTAAGACTAGAAACAAAGCTAACGTCGATTGAAATAAGGGTAAAAGGGATTGCTGCGTGCATGCTGACCAAGATACTGACTAGACCTAGAATCAGTTCACTTAAAGATATAATCACTGGAGCGCTAACTCTGGACAGAAGAGCCTCCAATAGCAACAGGTGGACCCATTGTGCGATAAACACCATCAATACATTCGATATGACAAACACAGTCACTGAGAGGGGTGTCGACGAAATACATGCAGACTTTGTTATACAAGCCCCTTGGGAATCTCTGCCAGCAGACTTTAAGATTATGGCTCTTGAAGGAAAGAAGAACCAGACAAATCCTCATCTGCTACGTAACATTGCACAGATGCATATAGAAGCAAACTTGGCATCCGACAGCTTCGCTTACTTCACAGATGGATCAGCAGACCAGCAGGGACAAGAAACCGGAGCTGCAGTTAAAGCAGGAAACTCTGTAAATAGTTGGAGGCTCTCAAATGGGTGTTCGACTTTACAAACAGAGATGCTAGCCATTCAAAAGGCTTTGGAACATGCTCTTGCTGAACACCGACAACATGTTATCATACATACAGATTCGAGAACCGCCATTGAAACCTTGCAACAAGAACACATATGTGATAACATCCATCTGATCACAAATGTCTTATCATTCATGCACACACTCAAACGACACGGCCTACGGGTACTTATCAACTGGGTGCCAAGTCATGTGGGAATAATAGGAAATGACATTGCAGACGAAGCTGCAAAACTTGCTACTAAGAGGAGAAATATAGACATTTACATACCACAGAGTCTATCACAGATGAAGAAAGTAATTCGAAACAGAGCAATGCAAAAGATGTACAGTGACCACAACACAGCAGTTGCAACATCAGGATCTGCGGGTTGGTACAAGAATTCAACCAACTACGAACCACTTAGTTTGATGAAAGGGAGCAGTAGAGCAACAGAAGTACACTTACATCGCATCAGGCTTGGATATCCATGTGCATGGGAAATAGGCTTACAGGTTCCGGAAGATGAGAGGAAATGTCAACACTGTGGAGAAATGCCCGACAGACCACTGGAACATTATCTAACACAGTGCACAGTTACAAACCCATTAAGATTTCAACTTAGATTCAACAGAGCAGAAGAAGTTGTTAAACATATATGGCAAAATCTTACTGAAGCGACCATACGAGTCATAAATACTCATCCTCCGCCCAAGTAAAACAGAAACAAGCAACACTTAGTGGGCCAGCCAGAGGCTTAGGGCCCGCGCAGGATTATCCCTGCAAAAAAAAAAAAAAAAAAATTATTTTCGAAAATTTTCCTCACGTGAAAAACACATGAAAGACAGTTTTTTAGAAAAAGCATGCTTTTTACTGTCACAGACGTGACATCTATATATTATATACATAAAAACCTGACCGGATGCTAATGAAACCCGTTCTCGCACTTTCTTACAGTCAATATTGACTTATTAAATACGTGCATATGTGACATACTAAACATACTAGTTTACCTTGAAAAGCTTCATAGAAAACCCCGACCTTACCTAACCTTCTTAGTATGTTAAGATAAGCATCTTATTGCTTCATAATTACAATTATTACTTAACCTTTACCTATAATAGGTATAGGTATAGGTTATATAGGCTTAACCTATTCCTATAATAGGTATAGGTATAGGTTATATAGGCTTAACCTATACCTATAATAGGTTAAGTAATAATTGTAATTACGAAGCAATAAGAAGCTTATCTTAACATACTAAGAAGGTTAGGTAAGGTCGGTGTTTTCTATGAAGCTTTTCAAGGTAAACTAGTATGTTTAGTATGTCACATATGCACGTATTTAATAAGTTAATATTGACTACACGAAAGTGCGAGAACGGGTTGAATGGAACGTTGTATGAAAATTTCAAAGCAATAGGTGAAGAACTTTCGGAGATTAGCGATTTTGAACAAACGAACATTTCCATTTTTATATATATATATATATATATATATATATATATATATATATATATATATATATATATATATATATATATATATATATATATATATATATATATATATATATACAATAAGGTACATTGGGATTGTAAGGATACATAGCATAGTGATTACATTCTTGTAAAGGCACTAGTAAGTGCAGCATTTTGGGCAGGTTCTTAATCTTACAGAACATTTTAAGTAGGTAAACACTAGCAAAATTTGCAAATTGATAACAGGTACATTGCAAGAAAAAAATGAGATGAGAGAGATTTGAATTTATATTAAAGCACATAGGTAGCTCAGATGGATTACATTGACAGTTTGAATAATAATTTAACAAAGATTAATAGGCACAATACAGCATATTGCTAGCACATATAAGAAGACAGCA
>NW_025556676.1:0-76141 GCF_020424385.1 Procambarus clarkii | reverse complement strand
CTCTCTCTCTCTCCATAAAAGAGGAAATATCACAAATAAACAGATATCAATGAAGAAGAACAGTATGGTGGTGTCGGTAGTGGGGAGCACTAAGAGCTGGAGCATAGAGAGATGACTGCAGGAAACAGATAGCCAGAAACTATACCGAGGAAATATACTGATATATGAGTATTACAAGAACTCAGATTTAGGTTGGCAGCCAGTTTACAATACATCTAACAACAAAAAATACAATATATTCCTGAGAAGAGGGTTGGAAAACTGACAGTAACCGACACAACGTGTTGGAAAATGTGAGAGATTTTTTTATAAATAAATTAAATGGTGGGATGGGAAGGTGATCTAGCCTATGTGGGAGGGATGGGAAGGTGGTCTAACCCATGTGGGAGGGATGGGAAGGTGATCTAGCCTATGTGGGAGGGATGGGAAGGTGTTCTAGCTCATGTGGGAGGGATGGGAAGGTGATCTAGCTCATGTGGGAGGGATGGGAAGGTGATCTAGCTCATGTGGGAGGGATGGGAAGGTGGTCTAGCCCATGTGGGAGGGATGGGAAGGTGATCTAGCCTATGTGGGAGGGATGGGAAGGTGGTCTAGCCTATGTAGGAGGGATGGGCAGGTGATCTAGCCCATGTGGGAGGGATGGGAAGGTGTTCTAGCTCATGTGGGAGGGATGTGAAGGTGTTCTAGTCCATGTGAGAGGGATGGGAAGATGTTCTAGCTCATGTGGGAGGGATGTGAAGGTGTTCTAGTCCATGTGGGAGGGATGGGAAGGTGATCTAGCCCATGTGGGAGGGATGGGAAGGTGTTCTAGCTCATGTGGGAGGGATGGGAAGGTGATCTAGCCCATGTGGGAGGGATGGGAAGGTGTTCCAGCCCATGTGGGAGGGATGGGAAGGGACACCCTGACCATGTAGCCACACGTGTTGTCAGGGAAGCCTGGACACTATGCAGGATAAAGTGCATTCTGTGTAGGCTGAATGCAAGCTATGAATGCTAAACTGAAAACAATGAAGCCTAAGATAAAACCTATTAAGACTTGGCTGAAAAGTCTGAACCCTGAAAGTGGAATCACTTGAGTCCAAGCCGTTTAAAGAAACAAGATACTAGATACCAAAAAAAAAAATGGCGAGCATTGCCCTTCAAACTGCAAACGATAGAGCGAAAGAAAAAGACAATTAAACGGAAAAAAATGTTGAATATTCAGGGCCTGAGATACCAGTTGAAATTAAGGTTAACGGTCTTGGAGGCTTGACGGCTGAGTGGACAGCACTCGGGGTTCGTAGTCCTTAGGGTTCCGGGTTCGATGCACCACGGAGGCGGAAACAAATGGTTTCTTTCACCCTGATTCTCATGTTCACTTAGCAGTAAATAGGCACCTGGGAGTTAGTCAGCTGTCACGGGCTGCTTCCTGGGGATGTGTAACAAAAAGGAGGTCTGGTCGAGGACCGGGCCCCGGGGACGCTAAGCCCCGAAATCATCTCAAGATAACGGTTGCATATTGGGAGAGAAACCGCTAAATTTCCCACGGGTACTAGGCCTACGTGAGGCGGCTAGTAGGCCTACGTGAGGCGGCTAGTAGGCCTACGTGAGGCGGTGTAGGCCTACGTGAGGCGGTGTAGGCCTACGTGAGGCGGTGTAGGCCTCAATAATACACCCAATGATGTTATTCTTTATGATTATTTTGGCCTTGTTAGGTCGTACTCAGTATACGCGGATCCCGTTTTGGTCGCCGTGCTGCAGAATAGTCATAACCTCGCTTATTCCACGTGGTCAGGGAAGGTTAACGAAGTCTACCTCATTAATTAGTACTTCTTTTGTGAAGAGAGATTAAAAAAAAAATTAATTTACCTCCTTCAGAAAGGCGAAGAGCAGGCTGCGGGTCTTCCCCCACTCCTACCCATCTTCCCCACACCTACCCATCTTCCCCACACCTACCCATATTCCCCTTACTGGTACTTTGAACACTCCCCTTTTCCCTCCTATTTCCAGATCAAAGACTGAGACGGGATATCGTAAGATTCTTTCTTTACTTTCCCCTTATCACAGAGAGAGAGAGAGAGAGACAGACAGACAGACAGACAGACAGACAGACAGACAGACAGACAGACAGACAGACAGACAGACAGACAGACAGACACAGACAGACAGACAGAGAGCGCGAGTCTCTTGACTATATCACAATATCCTCCTACCCTGCCTGCAGCTTGTGGCCACTTGAGCGCGTGTCGAGCTCACGACTGCGTCCCCGCCCCACGAAGTACCTCCCCTGGTGCTCTGTTGTCCTCCAGTGCCACTCGGACACGCCACTTCTCCCTGATTGTTTACGGCTGAAGGGGCGCGTCCCACCTGCCGGCGGGGCTGATGAGGGAGGCAAAGGGCGGAGGAATGTGAGTAAGGTGCTCTCCGTGGCCCCCACGTCGCAATCTGATCTACTGTCTGCGAGAGTCTTTGAGGTTCCCGCAAGCTGTGTGGGAGGTAGATTACGACAGGAGAAGGAGACCTTAGAGGGTCCAGTAAGTACCCACCATTGTCCCCATCAGTAACAGAGCTGTAGACGAAACACCTCCCCGAAGACTCCTCCCGCGGTAGCCGAAGGTAGATCTAGGTAGATCTCCCGCGGTAGATCTAGGGTGAGATGGTCACGTGACGGCGATAACAGCCAAAGGCAGTATGGATAGACATAGGGAGAGTGGCTATCATGACAAGTGGGGATGGGGAGGTGAATGGGTGTCTGGGGGTGCTCCTTGTTGCATGGGTGTCTGGGGGGCTCCTTGTTGCATGAGTGTCTGGGGGGCTCCTTGTTGCATGGGTGTCTGGGGGTGCTCCTTGTTGCATGGGTGTCTGGGGGGCTCCTTGTTGCATGGGTGTCTGGGGGGCTCCTTGTTGCATGGGTGTCTGGGGGGCTCCTTGTTGCATGGGTGTCTGGGGGTGCTCCTTGTTGCATGGGTGTCTGGGGGTGCTCCTTGTTGCATGGGTGTCTGGGGCGGCTCCTTGTTGCATGGGTGTCTGGGGGGGCTCCTTGTTGCATGGGTGTCTGGGGGGCGCCTTGTTGCATGGGTGTCTGGGGGTGCTCCTTGTTGCATGGGTGTCTGGGGGCTCCTTGTTGCATGGGTGTCTGGGGGGCTCCTTGTTGCATGGGTGTCTGGGGGGCTCCTTGTTGCATGGGTGTCTGGGGGTGTTCCTTGTTGCATGGGTGTCTGGGGGTGTTCCTTGTTGCATGGGTGTCTGGGGGGCTCCTTGTTGCATGGGTGTCTGGGGGTGTTCCTTGTTGCATGGGTGTCTGGGGGGCTCCTTGTTGCATGGGTGTCTGGGGTGCTCCTTGTTGCATGGGTGTCTGGGGGTGTTCCTTGTTGCATGGGTGTCTGGGGGGCTCCTTGTTGCATGGGTGTCTGGGGTGCTCCTTGTTGCATGGGTGTCTGGGGGGCTCCTTGTTGCATGGGTGTCTGGGGGTGTTCCTTGTTGCATGGGTGTCTGGGGGTGCTCCTTGTTGCATGGGTGTCTGGGGGTGTTCCTTGTTGCATGGGTGTCTGGGGGTGTTCCTTGTTGCATGGGTGTCTGGGGGTGCTCCTTGTTGCATGGGTGTCTGGGGGGCTCCTTGTTGCATGGGTGTCTGGGGGGCTCCTTGTTGCATGGGTGTCTGGGGGTGCTCCTTGTTGCATGGGTGTCTAGGGGGGCTCCTTGTTGCATGGGTGTCTGGGGGGCTCCTTGTTGCATGGGTGTCTGGGGTGCTCCTTGTTGCATGGGTGTCTGGGGGTGTTCCTTGTTGCATGGGTGCCTGGGGGTGTTCCTTGTTGCATGGGTGTCTGGGGGTGTTCCTTGTTGCATGGGTGTCTGGGGGCTCCTTGTTGCATGGGTGTCTGGGGGTGCTCCTTGTTGCATGGGTGTCTGGGGGTGTTCCTTGTTGCATGGGTGTCTGGGGGTGTTCCTTGTTGCATGGGTGTCTGGGGGTGCTCCTTGTTGCATGGGTGTCTGGGGTGCTCCTTGTTGCATGGGTGTCTGGGGGTGTTCCTTGTTGCATGGGTGTCTGGGGGTGTTCCTTGTTGCATGGGTGTCTGGGGGTGCTCCTTGTTGCATGGGTGTCTGGGGGGCTCCTTGTTGCATGGGTGTCTGGGGGGCTCCTTGTTGCATGGGTGTCTGGGGGTGCTCCTTGTTGCATGGGTGTCTAGGGGGGCTCCTTGTTGCATGGGTGTCTGGGGGGCTCCTTGTTGCATGGGTGTCTGGGGGTGCTCCTTGTTGCATGGGTGTCTGGGGGTGTTCCTTGTTGCATGGGTGTCTGGGGGTGTTCCTTGTTGCATGGGTGTCTGGGGGTGTTCCTTGTTGCATGGGTGTCTGGGGGGCTCCTTGTTGCATGGGTGTCTGGGGGTGCTCCTTGTTGCATGGGTGTCTGGGGGTGCCCCTTGTTGCATGGGTGTCTGGGGGGCTCCTTGTTGCATGGGTGTCTGGGGGGCTCCTTGTTGCATGGGTGTCTGGGGGTGTTCCTTGTTGCATGGGTGTCTGGGGGTGTTCCTTGTTGCATGGGTGTCTGGGGGTGCTCCTTGTTGCATGGGTGTCTGGGGGGCTCCTGGTTGCATGGGTGTCTGGGGCGGGCTCCTTGTTGCATGAGTGTCTGGGGGGCTCCTTGTTGCATGGGTGTCTGGGGGGGGGCTCCTTGTTGCATGGGTGTGCTAAAGGTTGCCGTATGGCAGGATATATGTACAGCCCCCAACTGTTGCTTACCTCTCGGGGACTGATAGGTGAACAGAGGCTTCAGGAGAAAGGAAACGTGCCCAAACGTCTCCTTAATTTCTACGCGTCCAGTCATAGTTGTATTCCACATTAGGCAACTGCCTGTCTTAACTTCTGTGCACCACATTATGTGAATAGTTATATTATGTGTACACTATTATATGTACATCATATGTGTACAAAACTTTATGTGTACACCATATGTGTACATCACATTATGTGTATCTTCTTTAGGTTGTCTTGAGATGATTTCGGGGCTTAGCGTCCCCGCGGCCCGGTCCTCGACCAGGCCTCCTTTTTGTTACACACCCCCAGGAAGCAGCCCGTAGCAGCTGACTAACACCCAGGTACCTATTTACTGCTAGGTAACAGGGGCATGAGGGGGAAAGAAACATTTTGCCCATTTGTCTCTGCCTCCACCGGGGATGGAACCCGGAACCTCAGGACTACGAATCCGAAGCGTTGTCCACCCAGCTGTCAGACGCCACATTATGTGTACATATTATATGCACATTACATCTTGAGGTTATCTTGAGATGATTTCGGGGCTTTTTAGTGTCCCCGCGGCCCGGTCCTCGACCAGGCCTCCACCCCCAGGAAGCAGCCCGTGACAGCTGACTAACACCCAGGTACCTATTTTACTGCTAGGTAACAGGGGCATAGGGTGAAAGAAACTCTGCCCAATGTTTCTCGCCGGCGCCTGGGATCGAACCCAGGACCACAGGATCACAAGTCCAGCGTGCTGTCCGCTCGGCCAACCGGCTCCCCTAGGAGGGGGAGCTCCCCTGTATACATGTACACACTATGTATACATCATATTATGTATACATCACACTATGAATGCATCACACAATGTATACATCACTATGTGTGCATCACACAATGTATACATCACTATGTATACATCACACTATGTATACATCACATTATGTATACATCACATTATGTATACATCACACTATGTATATATCACACAATGTATACATCACATTATGTATACATCACATTATGTATACACTAGTCGCAGATTCTTGCCACTGCTCTTAGACCAAAAGAAAACTTTCGAGCTTGTTTAAGGCGCATCTGAGTCTGGAGCTTCCGTCCAGACCTTCTTGTTCTATTGGTATTGGTAGTCATGGCGAACGTTTTCTCTTTTTCCACTCTTTCGATCCTTCTAAATATTGTATATGTCTGGATCATGTCTCTGCCTTCCTCTCACTTAGTTGTTGTTGTACTTACCTAGTTGTGCTTGCGGGGGTTGAGCTCTGCTCTTTCGGCCCGCTTCTCAACTGTCATTCAATCAACTGTTACTAACTACTAACTATTTATTTATTTATTTTTTATTTGTTTTCTACACACACACAAACACACACAAACACACACACACACACACACTCACACACTCACACACTCACACACACACACACACACACACACACACACACACACACACACACACACACACACACACACTCACACTCACACTCACACTCACACTCACTCACACTCACTCACACTCACTCACACTCACACACACACACACACACACACACACACACACACACACACACACACACACACACACACTCACACACACATACACATACACACACATTCACACACACCCACGAAGCAGCCCGTAACAGCTGTCTAACTCCCAGGTACCTATTTACTGCTAGGTAACAGGGGCATCAGGATGAAATAAACTGCCAATTATGTTTCTACCATCACCGGGGATCGAACCCGGACCCTGGGATTACGATTCCAGAGCGCTGTCCATTCAGCTACCAGGCCATGTGTGCGTGTGTGATGAACTTACAGCACCTTTGTCCTTACCAACAAGTGAGCCGCGCAATATGGGGAGCGCCGCCCCATAACATCCCATACACAAATTAATTGGAATTACACCAACACAGTTAATGGATCATAATTCACCCATAACAAATGGAACGCTCATGTTATGGGGAATGTCTGACGCCGGTGCGCCTGACGTCGGTGCGCCTGGCGCCTGACGCCGGTGCGCCTGACGTCAGTGCGCAATATTCCTTCGTGAATGAGGGAACACGTGTTTAACACTGGTTGGGCTGAAGGTGGCGGTAAGACGCTACACAGCCGGGAACCAGGCGCTATAGCTCGACAGAGACATGTACACTGAGAGATGTAGCGCGCTGCACCATTTATATAAACTCATAGTTTACTTTAGACCTGTACTAAGTTCAGTACTAAAGTTTACCTACTAGTTGGCCAGTAAACAACTGTGGTGGCTTTTATAACCCTTTAGGTAAACACAAAATCAATTAGGTAGATCATCTTTAACATGTTTCTCTGCCTCGACAATTATTAATATCAAATAATATTAATAAACTATATTACACGACTCTTAACCCGATCTTATTTTGCCTCAGATGTAAATAGAAAATCATCCCCCCTCCCCAACCCTTCCCCACCCCACCCTCCCCAACCCTACCCTACCCTACCCAACCCTACCCTACCCTACCCTAGAGGGAGAGACTCTCCGCCCCTCCCCTGCGTGTTGTGAGGGAATGATGTGTTGGAGACAACAGCACGAAACTTTAACAATACATAAGTGATGCTGGTGTAATCTTAAAGAGGATGGACGAACATTCTTCCCGACGCGGCGCGCTCACCAGATCGATCCCCACCCATCACCCAGCCTCCCAAAACTCCACCAGCCTCCCAGAACCCCCCAAAAAAAACAAATTAAAAATAGCAAATTTAAAAATCTGAATCGAATGAATCAATGCTAATCAGGTCGTAAATAGAGAATTGTTGTTGTTCAGTCAATAAGAGGATTACCAGTTGTTTGGCGAGTACCTGTATGGAGGAAGGGAGGAAGATGATAGTTCTGGTTGTTAGTGACTGCCTGTAGCACAAGCTATAGGTAGTACACCACTTGTACTGGAGGGTAATAATGCTTGTTATAGCTAGTAAAGCACTAGTAAGGGTTGGTAATAATGCTAGTTATAGTTTGTAAAATAATAGTAGTGACTTAATAATACTAGTTAGAGCTAGTAAAGCACTAGTAGGGACCTAATAATGCTAGCTAGAGCTAGTAAACACTAGTAGTGACCGTTAATAATGCTAGTTAGAGCTAGTAAAACACTAGCAGTTGCGGGTAATAATGCTAGTTACGGCAAGTAAAATACTATTAGTGTCCTAATAATGCTAGTTACAGCTAGTAAAAACACTAGTAAGGACTGGTAAGAATGCTAGTTAGAGCTAGTAAAACACTAGTAGTGATTGATAATAACATTAGTAATATTAAAACACATTAGTAACTGGTAATAATACTAGTTGTATGTAGTAGTTGTATGTAGTAGTTTAATGTAGTAGTTGTATGTAGTACGATTCCATTTCAATGTTTCCAATTGCATTGATAAAATTAATATTAATAGATTTCGATTTATTTTCATTTTGATTTAATTATTTTGCGTGACATTGCACTGTAATTGAGCTAACATAACTACGTCAATAATTTATGTTCTCAATATAATATAACAATAATAGTTCAAATAAATCAATTATAAAAATTGGTATGAAGATAAAGAAAATCACTCGGTCAATTAGGCAAACCGGGCCTTGCATAGTTGACCGAGAAGTGTGTTCTGGCTACTAGGAACGACATATTTATATATATATATATATATATATATATATATATATATATATATATATATATATATATATATATATATATATTAAGGCGTTATATATATATATATATATATATGCAACCCCAGCATATATATCCGAGGCAAAATGCTATGCCCAAGATTACTATCCGAGTGCCGGCGGTGGGGTGGTTCAAATAGCCTCGGCTATCACCTCATTATGTCCGGTCGTAATGGTCAAGTGGATTAAGGCGTCTTGTACATACCAGTTGCGTTGTTCCTGGGAGTATGGGTTCGAGTCACTTCTGGGGTGTGAGTTTTCAGTTGCATATTGTCCTGGGGACCATTCAGGCTTCTTCGCATTTGTGTTCCTCACGTGTGCCCCAAAGAATGAGGTGATTTGGTAAAATGCTATGCCCAAGATTACTATCCGAGTGCCGGCGGTGGGGTGGTTCAAATAGCCTCGGCTATCACCTCATTATGTCCGGTCGTGATGGTCAAGTGGATTGAGGCGTCTTGTACATACCAGTTGCGTTGCTCCTGGGAGTATGGGTTCGAGTCACTTCTGGGGTGTGAGTTTTCAGTTATATATATATATATATATATATATATATATATATATATATATATATATATATATATATATATATATATATATATATATATATATATATATATATATATATATATATATATATATATATATATATATATATATATATATATATATATATATATATATATATGGTGAATACTGGCAGCTGGTATTCTTTTATACATGTCTCATTGAATATGACCGCATTTTCTGTATTATGTTATGTATCTGGTTTAGGGCTTCTATCCCTCTAACTTGTATTCTTGCATTAGGGTTTAGTTGGAAGAGTTCTCAAAAAGTCATGTTCGTTTTTCGAGGTGAAAAAAGTAAATAACTATAGAATGTTTTACACTTATGCAATTGCACAACGTTTCGAACCTACATGGTTCATTCTCAAGTGATAAGAAATTACGTTGTTGTTGTTGTTGTTTTAGATTTAGCTACTCAGAACGAAATTTCCATGTAGCACGGGCTATGGTGAGCCCGTAATTGAGTTCGGTTATTCGCGATAACCTTGTTATTCTGATATTTGGGTCAAAGTTTTTAAATGGAGGTGGGGTTTTCTCATTTTTCCCTGTTTCTTTTTCGCTTCTATTTTAGTCGTGTTTTAATAACATTATCTTGGTGGCGGATGTAAGTGCAGAATGTTCACTGGTGAGTCCCATTCTTTAACGGCTTTTCTAATCATTGTAGTGACTGTGGATAAGAAATTACAAATTGCCTTAGATTTATACCAGTACGGGGTCAGGTGAAAAAACAAATAGAATTAAGGAAAAAGGCAAGGGGGGAAAATAGGGGCACATACAATGATTAATCAGGTGTAATAAGCCTATTATGTTGAGCAGTGTCTTCTGTGTTGGCATCGTTATGTTCCGGTCTTGTTCAGACTCTCATGGTGGGTAGAGTCAATAGTTCCGTGATTTGGGTATTCATGGTAGGTTGTTCTATTTTAATGTGGATTGCTTCAAGAATTTGAAATCTTCTTACTTCTTTGGTTTTGTCTATTATACAAGTGTTTTTATTCAGCATTTCTCTGGTTAGGGTGATGTCATGGGCTTGTCTCATGTGATTCCTGGGGGCACCGGATTGAAGATGATGTCATCTTCATCATGTTCAGAGTAAAGCAGTAGAAGTCAGTTGAGGAGGGGAAGCAGGAGTCAGCAGTGGAAGAGGAGTAAGTGAAGGGGTAAAGTGGAGGCTGTAGGAGAAAAGGAAGAGAAGGTGAAAGAGATGGGTGATGCAGGGGAGAAAATAGGAGGAGGAAAAGCAAGACTAGAAAGTGTAAGAGAAAGCATTTAGAGAAACATTAACCCCGGGGTCTCTGGCATCTGGCTTGACAATAAATAACCCAGCTGGCCCCCAGGTGCGCACCACTATGACCATGCAAATTGCTATAGACTTTGCTTTCAGGCCTTCACAGACCCTCCATCGTACCATTTATTCTCGGAAGGGACACCCCGATATATATATATATATATATATATATTTTTTTTTTGTAACGCCATACCTGTCGAAAATTGGAAGGAAGGAAAGAAAAAGGCGTTCATTTTTAAGGCAGCCATTCAGCTGCCGAGTGATCCGGATTTTGCAAACAGTCGCAGGAATTATTCGGTTCGTTCTCCATTTGATGCCTTTCCGTTTATTTTAGCGTCTTTGTATACTCCTCGACCATCCTGGAGCCAATATTCCCAGCAAGATGAGATCGGGGGCGTGGGAGGACGCGTTGGCGTGGGTGAAGGGCAGGGGTGATGGGGTGGGGGGCAGCGTGGGAAGGGGAGGGAGTAGGTCGAGTGGGGTCACAAGGGAGAGGTGTCGGGGGATGGGGTCGTGAAGGAAAAGTCAAGGGGGAGGGTGGTGGGGGGTCACGTACGTTAGGTCATGGGTCATGGGGGGAGGGGTCGAGTAGGTGGAGTCATGGGGAGGGGTCGAGTGGGTGGGGTCATTTGGTGGGGTCATTGGGGGTGGGATCGAGTGGGTGGGGTCATGGGAGAAAGGGGGATTGAAATAATAATTATATAATTATTGAAAACATAATTTATTATTATTATTATATAAGTATTATTGTTTATTTGATTAATTATTATTGTTTATTTGATTAATTATTATTGCTAATTTGCTCAATTATTATTTTTACTGATTATTATTATTATATAATATTATCATTATGTGCGTATAACCTCATAACTATTATTTTCACTAACATTATTACTATTATTATTATTGGTATTATTATTTTTATTATTGTATATTTGGGTATTTTACCAGAACCCACTTAGGAGGTTATCTTGAAGTTATCTTGAGATGATTTCGGGGCTTAGCGTCCCCGCGGCCCGGTCCTCGACCAGGCCTCCTTTTTGTTACACATCTCCAGGAAGCAGCCCGTAACAGATGTCTAACTCCCAGGTACCTATTTACTACTAGGTCAACAGGGACAGCAGGGTGAAAGAAACTACTGCCCATTTGTTTCCCCCTCCGCCGGGGATCGAACCTGAAACCTTAGGACTACGAATCCCTAGCGCTGTCCACTCAGCTGTCAGGTCCCTTAGGAGGTTATCTTGAGATGATTTCGGGGCTTTAGTGTCCCCGCGGCCCGGTCCTCGACCAGGCCTCCACCCCCAGGAAGCAGCCCGTGACAGCTGACTAACACCCAGGTACCTATTTTACTTCTAGGTAACAGGGGCATAGGGTGAAAGAAATTCTGCCCATTGTTTGTCGCCGGCGCCCGGGATCGAACCCAGGACCACAGGATCACAAGTCCAGCGTGCTGTCCGCTCGGCCGACCGGCTCCCTCTCTATGCGATGGTCATTCCATCCAATCACCAT
The DNA here is from genome assembly GCF_020424385.1 of Procambarus clarkii. NCBI lineage: Eukaryota > Metazoa > Arthropoda > Malacostraca > Decapoda > Cambaridae > Procambarus > Procambarus clarkii. Next base: position 64,366 of record NW_025556676.1, on the reverse strand, counting down.
TTCTGGGAATGGTGCCCAACCACTTGGGCTGGATGGTAGAGGGACGGTCTTGCTTCATGCAGGTCGGTGTTCAATCCCCCGACCGTCCAAGTGGTTGGGCACCATTCCTTTCCCCCGTCCCATCCCAAATCTTTATCCTGACCCCCCTTCCCAGTGCTATATAGTCGTAATGGCTTGGCGCTTTCCTCCGATAATTCCCTCCGTCCCTCAATCGTCCATCCAATCGCCAACCTAAAACACGTCTTTATCACTTTTAGCATGCTCTTCACTCAACACAAATCCAACCACATGGACTGGACGGTAGAGCGACAGTCTCCTTACATGCAGGTCGGCGTTCAATCCCCGTCCCTCCAAGTGGTGGGTCACCATTTCTTCCCAGCATCCTTATCCTCATCCCTTATTAGTACTATTTATTCCCAATGGCTAAGTGCTTTCGCCTGATAATTAACCTCACCTGTTCATTGAAAATGTTAATTTTCTCAAATATAAATTTAAATTAATATTACTATATATTAGCATGTTGTGCATATTTAGGCGTAAGTTAGGTTAGGTGTTTAGATTCTGTTGGCAATTACTGGAAGCCATCCTTCAGGCGTAGCTATAAATCAGGCGAAGCCATATAATAAGCTTATGAAATAAATGGGTCTCTAGGAGTAGGTTTCAACTGAGCTGAGGTAGGATAACAGCTCTTGCTTGCAGTTTCACCACGTACGTCATCTGACAGACCTTATGAACCTTAGTCCAAGTTAAAAAAAAAAAGTTAGATACTGACTTATTGCTTGGGCTGGTTTTTACTATATTAGTGCAGTTTTTTTTTACTTATTCAGCAGATAAACGGACAGGATGAATCTAGTAAAATAACCATTTTTTTCTGAAATGTAAATTAATATTATATATTGTGGGTTTATGTAAAGTTAAATATTGGTAACTTAGGTAAGCAGTTTTGACTAGGATGATTTAGGGAGTATTTACACTACAGGCTGAAAGTGAGCGGAGGCTTCACTCGTGAGAGAGGGAGTGTTGGAGGGCTTCACTCGTGAGAGACTGTAGGGTGTTTCACTCGTGAGAGAGTGTAGGGGGCTTCACTCGTGAGAGAGATAGAGTGTAGGGGGGCCTCACTCGTGAGAGAGGGAGTGTTGGGGGCTTCACTCGTGTGAGAGGGAGTGTTGGAGGGCTTCACTCGTGAGAGACTGTAGGGTGTTTCACTCGTGAGAGAGGGAGTGTTGGGGGCTTCACTCGTGAGAGAGGGAGTGTTGGGGGCTTCACTCGTGTGAGAGGGAGTGTTGGAGGGCTTCACTCGTGAGAGACTGTAGGGTGTTTCACTCGTGAGAGAGGGAGTGTTGGGGGCTTCACTCGTGAGAGAGGGAGTGTTGGGGGCTTCACTCGTGAGAGAGGGAGTGTAGGGGAGTTTTTGTAGTCAATATTGGACGCATACGTTGTGAATCTGACAGCCCACTGTTGTGATGATGGGCTAAATTATTGATACTTGTAGTACGTGGGTGAATCCTTTTTCAAAGTTGCGATTCGAACAGAGGTCGTCAGCGAAACACTGATCGAGAAATGTTCAAACGTCATCAGCAATGAGTCGTGTGTAAAGTTTTTTCATTCATAAACAGTGGGTTTGGCGGCTGCATTGGACGTTGTTGATGACGGGTTGTAAATTTAACTTTACAATGATTCATTCTTATTGGAAGACTCGTTCGTGGATAACACAATGCGGCTACATTTCGAATGAGCCAGCGGACCTCCTCGAGGAACCCCGCAAACCACACATTTACGCAACCCGTCCTCGACTCAAGTGCATTCAGCCCGTCCTCCAAACAAAGATCCAAAAGTGATTCCATGCACCCGCCAAACCCCCTGTTTATGAATGAAAAGCGGTTTACACACGACTCACAACTGCTGACGTTCGAACATATCCGGAACAAGTGCTTCACTGACGAATTTTGTTCGAATCACAACGCTATAAATGCTTCACCCACGTACTACAAATACAAATAATCGCCAACAGAACCTAAACACCTAATCTAACCTATCCTATACCTATATATACACAATATGCTAATATATTATAATATTAATTTATACTTGAGAAAATTCCCGTTTTGAATGAACAGCATGTTAAAATTTATGAATGCGTCTGTGGGGTTGACCGCTGAATGTAATGGACTTGAGTCGAGGATGGGTTGGTGCATTACATCCAGCGATCGACCCCACAGACGCATTCATAAACTTGTACATGCTGTTCATTCAAAACGGGATTTTTCTCAACTATAAATTAATATTATAATATAATATTAATTTGCACAATATATGCATATTGTGCATATATATAAGCATAGGTTAGGTTAAGTTAGGTGTTTAGGTTCTCTTGGCGATTATTTGTATTTGTAGTACGTGGGTGAAGCATTTACAGCGTTGTGGTTCGAACGAAATTCGTCAGTGAAGCACTTGTTCCGGAAGTGTTCGGACGTCATTAGTTGTGAGTCGTGTGTAACAGCTCGTACTCCAAACAAAGACCCAAAAGTGATTCCATGCACCCGCCAAACCCCGTTTATGAATGTAAAACGGTTTACACACGACTCAACTGATTTCGTTCGAACACTTCCGGAACAAGTGCTTCACTAACGAATTTTGTTCGAATTACAACGCTATAAATTACCTAAGTCACAGGTATGTAAGAGTAAAGATGCAAGGACAAGTGTCAGACTACCACTTGCATGAGAATGGGACTCCACAAGGAGGAGTCCTCAGTCCTAGTCTTTTTAACATCCTTATGGAAGACCTCGTTACCATGACATTTGCATAAGGGGTTAAATTGCTAAGCTATGCTGATCATATAGCATTAATCATTACAGGTCCCTCACGTCTAAATAAAGCACAAGAGGCGTTAGATAAAGTAACATCTGAATGCAGCATTTTAGGGCTAAAAATATCTGCACAGAAGTCTAAGGCAATGAGACTAGGCGGCAACACTCCAGACAGGCACCTACGCATTCAAGACATTGACCTTCGGTGGGTTACAGATATCAATATCTCTCAGAGTGTGGATAGATTCTAATACGATATTCAACAAGTAAATTCAATATCTGAAGGAGAAAGCAAAATCACGACTGAATATAATAAGAGCAATCACAGGTCCCCGTCTAGGAGCGGGACACAAAGTGTTAAGAATGTTTTACATACACGCCATTTGTTCCCTGGTTGATTATGCAGCGTCAGCCTTTACTCACTCTTTCTCCTGATCAGTGGGCAAACGTTGAGGGTATTCAAAATGATGCAAAACGAGTCATAACAGGAGCTCCCAGATGGACTAAAATACTGAACCTAAGACTAGAAACCAAGCTAACGTCGATTGAAATAAGGATAAAAGGGATTGCTGCGTGCATGCCTACCAAGATATTGACTAGGCCTAGAATCAGTTCACTTAAAGATATAATCACTGGAGCGCTAACTCTGGACAGAAGAGCCTCCAATAACAACAGGTGGACCCATTGTCGGATAAACACCATCAATACATTCGGTATAACAATAAAGTCACTGAGAAGGGTGTCGACGAAATACATGCAGACTTTGTTATGCAAGCCCCTTGGAATTCTTTGCCAGCAGAATTTAAGATTATGGCTCTTGAAGGAAAAAAGAACCAGACTAATCCTCATCTGCTACGTAATATTGCACAGATGCATAAAGAAGCAAACTTGGCATCCGACAGCTTCACATATTTCACAGATGGATCAGTAGACCAGCAGGGACAAGAAACCGGAACTGCAGTTAAGGCAAGAAACTCTGTAAATAGTTGGAGACTCTAAAATGGGTGTTCGACTTTACAAACAGAGATGCTAGCCATTCAAAAGGCTTTGGAACATGCTCTTGCTGAACACCGACATCATGTTATCATATATACAGATTCGAGAACTGCCATTGAAACCTTGCAACAAGAACACATACGTGACAACATCCATCTGATCACAAATGTCATAGCATTAATGCAAACACTCAAACGTCAAGGCCGTCGGGTACTTATCAACTGGGTGCCAAGTCAAGTGGGAATAATAGGAATTGACATTGCAGACGAAGCTGCAAAACTTGCAACTAAGAGAAGAAATGTAGACATTTACATACCACAGAGTCTATCACTGATTAAGAAAGTAATTTGAAACAGAGCAATGCAAAAGCTGAAACAAAAAAAACATTGACCACAACATAGCAGTTGCAACATCAGGATCTGTGGGTTCGTTCAAGAGTTCAACCAACTACATACCACTTAGTTTGATGAAAGGGAGCAGTAGAACAACAGAAGTACACTTACATCGCATCAGGCTTGGATACCCATGTGCATGGGAAATAGGCTTACAGGTTCCGGAAGATGAGAGGAAATGACAGCACTGTGGAGAAATGCCCGACAGACCACTGGAACATTATCAAACACAGTGCACAGTTACAACCCCATTAAGAATTCAACTTTAGATTCAACAGAGCAGAAGAAGTTGTTAAACACATGGTACAAAATCTTACTGAAGCGACCATACGAGTCATAAATACTCATACTTCACCCAAATAAAACAGAAACAAGCAACACTTAGTGGGCCAGCCAGAGGCTTAGGGCCCGCGCAGGAATATCCCTGCAAAAAAAAACAAAAAAACTATAAATGCTTCACCCACATACTACAAATATAAATAATCGCCAACAGAACCTAAACACCTAACCTAACCTATGCCTAATATGCACTAAAGCAAACATTTTATAATTTTAGTTTATATTTGAGAAAATTCCCGTTTAAAATGAACAGCATGTAAAAATTTATGAATGCGTCTGTGGGGTTGACCACTGGATGCAATGGACTTGAGTCGAGGACGGGTTGTGTGTAAACCGTGTTTCATTCATAAACAGGGGGGTTTGGCGGGTCCATGGAATGGACTTTGGATCTTTGTTTGGAAGACGGGCTGGATAGCTATACATTGTTCAGACGAAGGGTATACAAAGCCGGTGTGGTCGCTGTGGAGGTTTACTCGCTGGAAAGAGGTTGTGTTCCACGGAGGGAGGGGCGGGAGGGGTAGGGGGGCCAGGGAGATACGCTTAGCTGAGTGGGGGTCGATCCCAGGGGCGTGCCGAGAGATGAATAATATGCATATTGATATGCAAAGCAAAACTCCGTGGAAAATATGCAGTGTGAGAGAGGGTGTGGGGGGGCCTCGCTCGTGAGAGAGAGGGTGTGGGGGGGCTTCGCTTGTGAGAGAGAGGGTGTGGGGGGGCCTCGCTCGTGAGAGGGTGTGGGGCCTCGCTCGTGAGAGAGAGGGTGTGGGGGGGGGGCCTCGCTCGTGAGAGAGAGGGTGTGGGGGGGCTTTGCTTGTGAAATAGGGGGTGTGGGGGGGGCCTCGCTCTAGAGGGAGAGGGTGTTGGGGGGCTTTGCTTGTGAGAGAGGGGGCTATGGCGGGCTTCGCTCTAGAGGGAGGGGGTGTTGGAGCTTTGCTCGTGAGCGAGGGGGGTTTTGGGGCTTCGTTTGAGAGGGAGCGTGTTGGGTTTCAGATATGCGGGAGGTTTGTAGGGCAAATTCTTCAGATATGTGAAAAGTTTCTGAGGTGGAGGCTTCAGATATGAAGGTTTCTGGGGCAGAAGCTTTATATGTGACTGAGATTTATCCAGTGGAGGCTTCAGATATACGGAAGGTTTCTCCGGTGGAGGTTTCAGATGTGAGGGCACGCTTCTGGGGTGGCTGTTCCATATATGAGGGAGGTTTCTGGGGGGTGTTAGCGTCAGCAATCCGTCTTTACACTAGGCTGTTTAAAGCAGCGGCTTTAAAGCATTTATAGAATTGTGGTTCGAACAGAGGACGTGAGTGAAGCACTTGTTCCGGAAGTGTTCAGATGTCATCAGTTGTGAGTCGTGTGTAAACCACTTTTCATTCGTTAACAGGGAGTTTGGTGGCTGGATTAACGAGCTTGGATCTTTGAATATGAGGACGGGCTGGCTTCAGATATGAGGAAGGTTTCTGGGCGTGGAGGCTTCAAATATGAGAGGTTTCTGGGGTGGAGGCTTCAAATATGAGAGGTTTCTGGGGTGGAGACTTCAAATATGTGAGGTTTCTGGGGTGGAGACGTCAAATATGAGAGGTTTCTGGGGTGGAGGCTTCAAATATGAGAGGTTTCTGGGGTGGAGGCTTCAAATATGAGAGGTTTCTGGGGTGGAGGCTTCAAATATGAGACAGGTTTCTGGGATGGAGGCTTTTCAGATATGAGGGAGGTTTCTGGGGTGGAGGCTTCAGATATGAGGGAGGTTTCTGGGGTGGAGGCTTCAGATATGAGGGAGGTTTCTGGGGTGGAGGCTTCAAATATGAGACAGGTTTCTGGGCGGAGGCTTCAAATATGAGACAGGTTTCTGGGCGGAGGCTTGAAATATGAGGGAGGTTCAGATGATGAAGTATAATTCAGTTGGTGGAGACTTGCAATAAGAGGCGAGGTTCAATCCCAAAGCACCCTCTTTCCCAGAACCCCCTTCCACTCCCAATACCCTCCCAGAACCCCCTCCTCCCTCTCTCAGCACCCTTCCTCCCAGAACCCCCTCCTCCCAGCATCCTCTTACCAAAAAAACCCCTCCCTCTCCCAGCACCCTCTTCCCCTCCCAGTACCCTACTTCCCCCCTCCCAGTAATCTCCCCTCCCCCCGTCCCCCCAGGCAGGGGCAGCAAGCACCCCCCCCCCACACTTCAGCTACTGCTCACCCAGGGTTATTCTACAAGTTTGCTCGTGGTGGTACCCTGTTATGGGGGAAGTTGGGCGTGGGGATGGGCCAGGGAATGGCAACTTGCGCACGAGTGGGCGTTGACGCTGGCGTGCGCACGCCCACGCCCACGCCCCACGCCCACGTCAGCTTCGCAATACTTCCCCGCCGTTGCACGTCCAGTTGTACACACGCACGTCAACTATGGAAAAAGTCCAGATATAACAGTAAGACTTGGTCACTGGTTCCGAGACGTGTATTAAGAGCAAAGGCTGAGAGAAGGGGACGTCACCACACTGGAGAAAGAAGGCACAGCATAGACATGACAACGACATATATGATTTTTTGGGAAATTGATAGTGATGACAGAAACACTAGAGAGAGCTACTTCAGCCGAAGAGCATCATTCAAATGAGACGATCTAAGAGACAGACAGGGTTCCACGCTCAATATATTTCGATAAGAAAAGCGAGGCAGAATTTGCTTTAAGAAACCAGCAGAATGAAAGTTGGACTCAGGAGCTAGAACCCAACTCTGCGAGTACATTTAGCTAAGCAACTTTAAATGAACACACACAATGCTTCACATCTTTTTTTTACATCTATCCCTTTCTTTTTCATCCTAATGCTTAGATTGGTCTCCCTCCTCTTACACCTTATTCTCAACCCCCTGTTTAACCTCTCCCCCCTTCCCCTATTCTTTCCCTACTCCATCTACCGTCCCCCCCCTCTATTCCCTCAGTGTCTTTCAGCTGTCCTCAGCCTCTAACCTCTACTTTACTCCTATCCTCCTTCGCTCTTATCCCCCCCTCCATCTCTCCCTCTCCTCCACGTCTCCTCACTACCCCCTCCCTCTCCTCCACATAACTGCTCTCCTCCCATTACTGTGACAAATCTGAACTGCTTTTTTTTTTTGTGCATCCATGCCTGTTGCCAACTGTGCGGCCGGGTTGATCAGTATTCAACACAAACAAGCTTCTCTTTCCTTTAACAAACGCCAAAGTGTTTATTTTTTTGGTATTATTATGCATTTAATCGCAATGGAAGTATTGCCGTGGCTTTTGAGTTTATTCGTATCATTTGTGTGCGTTTTGGCATTTATACCTGTTTAATATTATTAATGATTTTGTCGATATATATATATATATATATATATATATATATATATATATATATATATATATATATATATATATATATATATATATATATATATATATGCGAACAAGCCTGAATGGTCCCCAGGACTATATGCAACTGAAAACTCACACCCCAGAAATGGGGTGTGAGGAGGGATGGAAATAGCCTCGGCTACCATCTTCTTTTGTCCGGTCATGTTGGTCGAGCGGTTAAGGTGTCCTGTACGCCAGCAGAGTGCTCCTGGCAGTATGGGTTCGAGTCACTTCTGGGGTGTGAGTTTTCAGATATATATATATATATATATATATATATATATATATATATAAAACTTGAGGTGATTTGATATAATATATATATATATATATATATATATGGTATATACATACCAGTTGTGGGATATATTTTCATATATATATATATATATATATTTGCATATATATTATATATATATATATATATATATCAAGGACAGAAACAACAACACCTTAACTAAAATTATATCACAAATCTACCATGCACAGTGAATACAAGAAAAAGGAAATAATAAAACAAGAAATAATCCATAAAGGAGTAAAAAGTACAATTCCTAACCAAGACACAGACGTCATCTTATAATATATAACTAAGAAGACTACAGACCTCACTAAAAAGAGCCCCCAAGCCAACCAAGAAGCCTTGCAACTTTGAAGATGACTGAAGATTATGTTCAATCAGGTGACTGAAGATGATCTTCAATCTAAAGATCACACGAGAGACGTCCATGATATCACCCTAATGCGAGAAATCTGAATAAAAACACTTACAGCTATATAAAACACACAGCAGTTATAATTCTGTTATCACCTATAACTTAGTTATCACCTGTATCTTAGTTATAACCCTTAGCTTAGTTATCACCTGTACCTTGGTTATCACCTATTGCGTCTCTCTCTTATCTCTTCGTAGTAATTTAATAAACATTTAAAATCCGTCCACATTCTCCAATTTCACTCTCCTCTTCCGCCATTCTGTTTTTTCCTCCTCTCCCCTCACCGCTCTCCCTCACTCTTCCCTTGATTTCTCCCATTCTTTTTGGTTCTCTTTTTGTATTCCCTGTTCGTACAATATCAATCTGTTCTTCATTACCTATCTACTCTCTTCTCTTTGGTTCTTCCTTGTGTTATCGTTCTCGGGTTATCGTTTATTGCTACATTTACTTGCTTTTCGGCTTCACTCCTTTTATTCTCTCCTATTTTGACACTTTTCTTCTCTGCTGCCCTTCCTCACTCCTTCGTCCTTTTCCCTCTTCCTTCTTTCCTTCTCCTGGTCTCCTTGTCTGGCCCCTTTCTCTCACTGAACGCCTACTTGCTCTTAGTAGATCTTATCCCACGCCTATTCACATGCCTATCCACACAGTCAAGTCTACCCTCCCAAGTTTACGGGATAATATTCAGTTTCCAGTTTCCATGGATTTTAAAAACCAATCGCCCTCCTTTGTCTGTTATTCATTTTGACTCACATTGCAATATTTACGAGTCAACTCAATTTTGTTCATGTAGATGTAGCTGTAGGGCCGCACTCTAGCTTCCAAGCCCCGCCTTACCAGTTTCTGGCCCCATTGTGCAATGACTTTCATTGCTGATGCTTCTCGTCGTATAATTGGTGAGGATCCTTATTTTTTTTTTTTTTTTGCAGGGATATTCCTGCGCGGGCCCTAAGCCTTTGGCTGGCCCAGTAAGTGTTGCTTGTTTCTGTTTTACTTGGGCGGAGTATGAGTATTTATGACTTGTATGGTCGCTTCAATAAGATTTTGTCATATGTGTTTAATAACTTCTTCAGCTCTGTTGAATCTAAGTTGAAATCTTAATGGGTTTGTGACTGTGCACTGTGTTAGATAATGTTCCAGTGGTCTGTCGAGCATTTCTCCACAGTGCTGACATTTCCTCTCATCTTCCGGAACCTGTAAGCCTAGGATCCTTATTGACCTCTACAAGCTTATTTCATTTGTTTGGGACTATCGCTGAGGAATTAAGATCTCTCTAACACCTCCGTCTGGTGCGCATGTCGTGTTTCTTCTGTTGACACTATCTCTACCTTATCTTACCTTAAATATGACCTTCTTGTTCGTTCCAGAATCACAGGGAACCTTGTTGATGATGTGATATAATTTACACAGTGCCATAGGGAACAGGGAACTATCAGGGGACAGCACCAAACATTACGACTATAGAGCACTTGGAAGGGATAAGGATTTGGGATGGGATGGCGGGGGGGGGGGGGGGGAAGGAATGGTGCTCAATCACTTGATCATTCGGGGATTGAACGCCGACCTGCATGAAGCATCGCTCTACCACCCAGTGCAAGTGCTTGGAGACATTTGGAGACACAGTGCCATAATATGCTATCAATCGATGGTCAGATCTATCAATTTAGCAAAATGGGTGTATTGATCCTCATCTGCATTCTAGTTACCTAGCAGTAAAATAGGTACCTGGGTGTTAGTCAGCTGTCACGGGCTGCTTCCTGGGGGTGGAGGCCTGGTCGAGGACCGGGCCGCGGGGACACTAAAGCCCCGAAATCATCTCAAGATAACCTCAAGATAAGATAGTATCCCGCTAGAGAAGCCGTGATTTGTTTTGTTATAGTGGCTGAGCAGTTGCACAAGACAGGACCTTCTTGCTCTTAAGCCTTGGTGACCAGGGTTGTGGAGTTTTTTTTAATCCATAAAACTGGAAATGTGTTGACAATAATGACAATGTCAGAAGGTCAATGAGGGAGCCGGTCGGCCGAGCGGACAACGCACTGGACTTGTGATCCTGTGGTCCCGGGTTCGATCCCGGGCGCTGGCGAGGAGCAGAGGTTCTTTGCATCCTATGCCCCTGTTACCTAGCAGTAAAATAAGTACCTGGGTATTAGCCAGCTGTCACGGGCTGCTTCCTGTGGGTGCATCCTGGTCGAGGACAGCCCGGGGCCCCGAAATCATCTCAAGATATCCTGAAGAAGGTTAACTGCATGAAGCAAGTGCTGCCCACCTGTACTGCTGCCACTGTTGCATCCTTGTGCAGCGGGGCTCTCCCTGAAGAGTTAAGTGAAGCTCGTATCTCCTGCAACTGCCAATTTACATATCTTCATAAATATTGAGTGCATGACCCGAGGTCAAGCGCGTGACCCGAGGTCGAGCGCATGACCCGAGGTCGAGTGCATGACCCGAGGTCGAGCGCGTGACCCGAGGTCGAGCGCATGACCCGAGGTCGAGTGCATGACCCGAGGTCGAGTGCATGACCCGAGGTCGAGTGCATGACCCGAGGTCGAGCGCATGACCCGAGGTCGAGTGCATGACCCGAGGTCGAGCGCGTGACCCGAGGTCGAGCGCATGACCCGAGGTCGAGCGCGTGACCCGAGGTCGAGCGCGTGACCCGAGGTCGAGCGCATGACCCGAGGTCGAGCGCGTGACCCGAGGTCGAGCGCATGACCCGAGGTCGAGTGCGTGACCCGAGGTCGAGTGCATGACCCGAGGTCGAGTGCATGACCCGAGATCGTCAACAAAGTGGTTACTGTGTTAGTCTGGTATAGGCATATATCTGGCGTTGATCCTATACGGGTTATTGGGTCTCCGTGCTGCTACTGCAGCTGCTACTGCTGCTGCTGCTGCTGCTGCTGCTACTGCTGCTGCTACTGCTGCTGCTGCTACTGCTGCTGCTACTGCTGCTGCTGCTGCTGCTGCTGCTGCTGCTGCTGCTACTGCTGCTGCTGCTGCTGCTGCTGCTGCTGCTATGCTGCTGCTGCTGCTGCTGCTGCTGCTGCTGCTGCTGCTGCTGCTCGTGTGGCTGTTACTGTGTATATTTATAGGTTCAGGTCTGGTTGATGTTTCTTAGACGATCTTCACCTCCCGTGTCTGTCCTCCCCTCGCTTCCCTTTACCTCACCTCTCCTCGCTTCCCTTCACCTCGCTTCCCTTCACCTTTCCTCGCTGCACCTTCCTCCCTCCCTCCCTGCACCTCCCCTTCCCTCAATAACATGAGTGTTCTTCCCCGATTATTGGATTAAGCTAGACAGCTTCCGAGGTGATCACTACACTGCGCAACTCTGTTACTCCTGTTGAGATTACCGCTCTGCAGCGGAGAGAGAGAGAGAGAGAGAGAGAGAGAGAGAGAGAGAGAGAGAATTGATGCACTGAGGCCGGAAACGAATAGAGCAATAGAAGAAAATAATCAGAAATACACGGACATAAATAGAGTGAGCAGATGGAGACAGGAAGAGAAGCAGAATAAGATGCCATATTTCAACCATGTGTTGCACTCTTGCAACAACATTGCACATGCGACATTTCAAGCATTTTGTTACACTGGTGAGTCTTACCCTGGATCTTCTCTAACCCACCTCATTGGCGGGGTAGAAATAGCCTTAGCTACTCTATCCCTTTGAGATGTATTTCTTTCTTATCTCAATAAACATACTTGAACTTGAACCTACTTCACCCATCACCTCTACTCCTGACTGGCCTCTCATTGTTTCCTAGTCCAGGAGGCCTGGTCGGCGACCGGGCCGCGGGGACGCTAACCCCCGGAAGCACCTCAAGGTAACCTCAAGGTAGTCGAATTGTTCCGCCTCCCGCCGCTGCTGCGTCTTCATCAACGTGGATTGGTCAGTACACAGCACGTCCTCTACTGCCTCTACAACCTCATTAAACTAATGCACTAAATTGCCTGAACCTAACGTAACCGAAGATCCACGAAAAGAAAACGTGACATTGAGTCAATTGTGCAAGCCACTGTGATTTGTAGCACACCATTTTTGGGGGGCTTAGGGGGGGGGGGTTATTCTTCAATATGCGGTGTATTATTCAAGAGGACGGGTTAGTGTACAACGACGGCCTTGCTTCTTGCAGGTCGGCGTTCGATTCCCGATGGTCCAAGTGACTGGGTAGCATTCCTTCCCTCCGTCCTATCCCAGCTTCTTTTTCTTATGTCCCAGATCCGTGTCTTCATATCCCAGCTCCTTGTTCTTGTATCCCAGCTCCTTGTTTTCATATCCCAGCTCCTTGTCCACGTACCCCAGCTCCTTGTTCTCGTATCCCAGCTCCTTGTTCTCGTATTCCAGCTCCTTGTCCTCGTATCCCAGCTCCTTGTCCTCGTATCCCAGCTCCTTGTCCTCGTATCCCAGCTCCTTGTCCTCGTATCCCAGCTCCTTGTCCTCGTATCCCAGCTCCTTGTCCTCGTACCCCAGCTCCTTGTCCTCGTATCCCAGCTCCTTGTCCTCGTATCCCAGCTCCTTGTCCTCGTATCCCAGCTCCTTGTCCTCGTATCCCAGCCCCTTGTCCTCGTACCCCAGCTCCTTGTCCTCGTATCCCAGCTCCTTGTCCTCGTATCCCAGCTCCTTGTCCTCGTATCCCAGCTCCTTGTCCTCGTATCCCAGCTCCTTGTCCTCGTATCCCAGCTCCTTGTCCTCGTACCCCAGCTCCTTGTCCTCGTATCCCAGCTCCTTGTCCTCGTACCCCAGCTCCTTGTCCTCGTATCCCAGCTCCTTGTCCTCGTAGCTCCTTGTCCTCGTATCCCAGCTCCTTGTCCTCGTATCCCAGCTCCTTGTCCTCGTACCCCAGCTCCTTGTCCTCGTATCCCAGCTCCTTGTCCTCGTATCCCAGCTCCTTGTCCTCGTATCCCAGCTCCTTGTCCTCGTATCCCTCGAGCTCCTTGTCCTCGTATCCCAGCTCCTTGTCCTCGTACCCCAGCTCCTTGTCCTCGTATCCCAGCTCCTTGTCCTCGTATCCCAGCTCCTTGTCCTCGTATCCCAGCTCCTTGTCCTCGTATCCCAGCCCCTTGTCCTCGTACTCCAGCTCCTTGTCCTCGTATCCCAGCTCCTTGTCCTCGTACCCCAGCTCCTTGTCCTCGTATCCCAGCTCCTTGTCCTCGTATCCCAGCTCCTTGTCCTCGTATCCCAGCTCCTTGTCCTCGTACCCCAGCTCCTTGTCCTCGTACCCCAGCTCCTTGTCCTCGTACCCCAGCTCCTTGTCCTCGTATCCCAGCTCCTTGTCCTCGTATCCCAGCTCCTTGTCCTCGTATCCCAGCTCCTTGTCCTCGTATCCCAGCTCCTTGTCCTCGTATCCCAGCTCCTTGTCCTCGTATCCCAGCTCCTTGTCCTCGTATCCCAGCTCCTTGTCCTCGTATCCCAGCTCCTTGTCCTCGTATCCCAGCTCCTTGTCCACGTATCCCAGCTCCTTGTCCACGTATCACTTCCTACTGCTATATAGCCTTTCTGGCTTGGTGCTTTCCCCTCATAATTACCTTCACCTCCTTCATCTTATTATCCTATTCCTCCATTTCTTGCTTCTCTTCCTCCGTTTTTGTTGTCTCCGGGGCAAAATTAATTCTACTCTTTTATGTTCTTCTCCTTCCACCTTTTCCCTATCCTTTGTGCATCTTTCCAACCTGCTCCCCTTCCTTTTACCTCTACTTACTTTCCCTTACCCTTCCTATTTCTCTCTACAGGCTCCTCCCTAACTTGCCCTATTATTCTCCTTTTCCTGCTCCTCCCCACCTTCCCCTGCCCCTTCCTTCTCGCCTGGCCTGATACCAAGAAACAACATGGGGGTTACTCACTGGCCTGGAAGCTCCCGATAGTGGCCACAGTTTCATCATTTTCTCTCCCGTGTTTCATTATTGCTTGCTTTATCCCTTTCCTTCCTGGTTTCTCCCTCTCTCTCTCTCTCATCTGTTTCTCATTCCTGCCCTTCTTCCTGCTCTCTCATCATTTCCCACTATCCCACCCCACTCTAGCTTAACACGCGCTTATCTTTTGGTTTGCAGAGATCGAGAAACAGCTGAAGGAGAACTACAGCATCGAGGAGAGCGACTACCTCCTGCTGGAGACAGTCGTGCTGCAGGGCGTGCCCCACAAGGCCGGCCAGCAGTGGAAGTTTGCCGGGGCCTTCTACTACGCCACCACCGTTCTTACCACCATCGGTGAGTACACACACACACAGGTTCTCACCTTTTTTTTTTTTTTTTTTTTTTTTTTTTTTTTTTTTTTTTTTTTTTTTTTTTTTTTTTTTTTTTTTTTTTTTTTTTTTGAGATATATACAAGAGTTGTTACATTCTTGTACAGCCACTAGTACGCGTAGCGTTTCGGGCAGGTCCCTGGAATACGATCCCCGCCGCGAAGAATCGTTGTTACAACCAAGTACACATTTTACTAATGCGTTAAACAGAGGCTACAGTTAAGGATTTGCGCCCAGTAAATCCTCCCCGGCCAGGATACGAACCCAGGACAAAGCGCTCGCGGAACGCCAGGCGAGTGTCTTACCACTACACCACGGTGACTGGTGAGAGAAGGAGGAGAAGGAAGGTGGCCTTATCTTAAAAGGAGACCTTATCTCCTTTTAAAAGTTTTGTGTTTAACAGGGGTGCGGGTTCCAGGCCTGTGCTGCATATTCTGCTGTTGATTTTTCATAAACAGTATAGGTTGTCTTTGAAGTGGTCCTTATTTAAGTTATTGTATATATTATGATTTTGATCAGCCTCCAGGATGCTGGTAAAGTTACTCTGGCCGAGGATGGAGGGCAGACACTTGGCGCTACCCTCTCCCAACTTTGCATGGTGATTTCTGTGGGGGTAGGGCCCAGCACGGGAGGATCGCAGTCAATTTCTTCGATCCTTTCAAATGAAAGGATCATTTTATCCTTTCAGTCCTATTGCTCTTCCTCTGCACCCACAAAATCGGTGGAAGATGACTGACCAAGTCTTGAGAATTTCTTGAGCAAGGAAAGTAAAAAAAAAAAAAACGCTGTCACACTAGAAACAATTGCTTCCTCCATCAAAAATTTAAGATCTCACGAGCACTGTGTCTACACCGACGGCTCAGTCCAATCCTCTACTGGACGGACTGCAGCGATATGTTGGTGTTATAGAAATAATATTTGCACTCAGACTGTCAGTGTCAGGTCAAACAACGGGCTGACCTCCACACAAGCAGAACTAGCGGCGCTAAACTAACTACCAGAGCATTAAAAAACACAGAAGGAATAATGTTTTGCGATTCAAAGTCTGCTCTTCAAGCTATCGAAACCTTCTTCTAGAAAATCAACACTAAGAACCTCATACAAGAAATTATAAACGAGCAGATCGCTGCACAGAGTAAAGAGTTTAGAATCTCATTTATATGGGTGCTATCTTACATACATATAACCCATTATAATGACACAGACATTGCAGACAAATTAGCATGTAACAATGATGAAGGTGAATTAGACCTAATTGTTCCTTATTTCTGTTGTCAAGACTATATTGTTCCAAACACTTAGGGCCAATAGGAGAGAAATTACTGACTCATAGGCCTGAAAGCACCAGTTTAAAAAGTTATGATTTGTTCAGATTGGAAACCTATGTATATGGGCAGCACACAACGTCGACCAGACTGTGCGACACAGTGGTTGCCAGGATTAGGGACCAGATTTACGAAGCAGCTACGCAAGCACTTACGAATCTGAATATCTTTTTTCAATCTTTGGCAGCTTTGTTTACAATTATTAAACAGTTAATAAGCTCGGAAGCACCAGGAGGCTGTTTATAACAATAACAACAGTTGATTGGGAAGTTTCACGCTTGTAAACTGTTTAATAAATGTAACCTAAACCGTCAAAGATTGAGGAAAGATGTACACGTTCGTAAGTATTTGCGTAGTTGTTTCGTGAATCTGGCCCCAGGTTGGGATACTGTTACCTGGAGTGCTCAGGATCTCCCAATCCTGAGCACTCCAGATGCAAACTCTGTGAGCAGGAACTGAGTCATGATCAAGCACACTACATCACCGATGGCCCAGTTATCACACCATTCAGACCCGTTCGCATGAGGTACCTGGAGCTTTGCAATTACTATATTAACTCTCGTGTTCTTGAGGATATCCTCATAATGCACCCAGAGTTTGCCAGCGCAGACTGCTGCACGTCCACGGCAGCTGCACACAGGCATAGGTACCTTAATGTGTTGGTTAAAACAAATAATGAGCGGGTCGGTGCCGGCCCTCGTACCACAACCTTCAAGTGCCCGGCTTGACTCTAGCACCGGGCCGACACGGGCACCGAGTCGACACGGGTAACCCGGTGTCGACACGGATACCGGGTGGACACGGGCGTCGGGTCGACACGGGTAACCCGGTGTCGACACGGACACCGGGTGGACACGGGCGTCGGGTCGACACGGGTAACCCGGTGTCGACACGGACACCGGGGGACACGGGCGTCGGGTCGACACGGGTAACCCGGTGTCGACACGGGCACCGGGTGGACACGGGCGCCGGGTCGACACGGGTAACCCGGTGTCGACACGGATACCGGGTGGACACGGGCGTCGGGTCGACACGGGTAACCCGGTGTCGACAGGAGCACCATTTCGTCCCAATATACTATTTTTTTGAGATGGGATCATTATGAAATGTTCAGATGTAAGAACACGTTTGTAAGAAGATATTTATATTTTCTTGAACTGTTTAGCTCGGTAAATATACGAAGGTTTTGGTCCTGGTGTCCACGTGAGAGAACAGGAAGGTGTCAGCAAGAGGTATACACATAGTATACACGGGGTATACTAAGGAAGGGCGACATGTATATGTGAGGCACCTGTATGTAACCTCTTCATCCGTGTACATATTCATCGCCAAGAGTCATCAATCAACAAAAGCGCTAAAATACACAGAGAAATCACATTAAAGTTATATATCAATGAACAAATCCAGCAGGAGTCTTGAAAAGGGTTCGAACCTAAGCGCCGCAGGGTGTTCCCAGGAGCTGTGTGTTCCCAGGAGCTGTGTGTTCCCAGGAGCTGGGTGTTCCCAGGAGCTGTGTGTTCCCAGGAGCTGTGTGTTCCCAGGAACTGTGTGTTCCCAGGAGCTGTGTGTTCCCAGGAGCTGTGTGTTCCCAGGAGCTGTGTGTTCCCAGGAGCTGGGTGTTCCCAGGAGCTGTGTTCCAGGAGCTGTGTGTTCCCAGGAGCTGGGTGTTCCCAGGAGCTGTCCCAGGAGCTGTGTGTTGGGTGTTCCCAGGAGCTGGGTGTTCCCAGGAGCTGTGTGTTCCCAGGAGCTGTGTGTTCCCAGGAGCTGTGTGTTCCCAGGAGCTGTCCCAGGAGCTGGGTGTTCCCAGGAGCTGTGTGTTCCCAGGAGCTGTGTGTGTTCCCAGGAGCTGTGTTCCCAGGAGCTGTTCGCAGGAGCTGTGTGCTCCCAGGAACTGTGTGTTCCCAGGAACTGTGTGTTCCCAGGAGCTGTTTGTTCCCAGGAGCTGGGTGTTCCCAGGAGCTGTGTGTTCCCAGGAGCTGGGTGTTCCCAGGAGCTGTGTGTTCCCAGGAGCTGGTGTTCCCAGGAGCTGTTTGTTCCCAGGAGCTGTGTTTCCCAGGAGCTGTGTTCCCAGGAGCTGTCCCAGGAGCTGTGTGTTCCCAGGAGCTGGGTGTTCCCAGGAGCTGTGTGTTCCCAGGAGCTGTGTGTTCCCAGGAGCTGGGTGTTCCCAGGAGCTGTGTGTTCCCAGGAGCTGTGTGTTCCCAGGAGCTGTGTGTTCCCAGGAGCTGTGTGTTCCCAGGAGCTGTGTGTTCCCAGGAGCTGGTGTTCCCAGGAGCTGTCCCAGGAGCTGTTCCCAGGAGCTGTTCCCAGGAGCTGTGTGTTCCCAGGAGCTGTGTGTTCCCAGGAGCTGTTTGTTCCCAGGAGCTGGGTGTTCCCTGTGTGTTCCCAGGAGCTGTGTGTTCCCAGGAGGAGCTGTGTGTTCCCAGGAGCTGTGTTCCCAGGAGCTGTCCCAGGAGCTGGGTGTTCCCAGGAGCTGTGTGTTCCCAGGAGCTGTGTGTTCCCAGGAGCTGTGTGTTCCCAGGAGCTGTGTGTTCCCAGGAGCTGTGTGTTCCCAGGAGCTGTGTGTTCCCAGGAGCTGTGTGTTCCCAGGAGCTGGGTGTTCCCAGGAGCTGTGTGTTCCCAGGAGCTGTGTGTTCCCAGGAGCTGTGTGTTCCCAGGAGCTGTGTGTTCCCAGGAGCTGTGTGTTCCCAGGAGCTGTGTGTTCCCAGGAGCTGTGTGTTCCCAGGAGCTGTGTGTTGTGTGTTCCCAGGAGCTGGGTGTTCCCAGGAGCTGTCCCAGGAGCTGTGTGTTCCCAGGAGCTGTGTTCCCAGGAGCTGTCCCAGGAGCTGTGTGTTCCCAGGAGCTGGGTGTTCCCAGGAGCTGTGTGTTCCCAGTTCCCAGGAGCTGTGTTCCCAGGAGCTGTGTGTTCCCAGGAGCTGTGTGTTCCCAGGAGCTGTGTGTTCCCTGTGTGTTCCCAGGAGCTGTGTGTTCCCAGGAGCTGTGTGTTCCCAGGAGCTGTGTGTTCCCAGGAGCTGTGTGTTCCCAGGAGCTGTGTGTTCCCCTGTGTGTTAGGAGCTGGGTGTTCCCAGGAGCTGGGTGTTCCCAGGAGCTGTGTGTTCCCAGTGGGTGTTCCCAGGAGCTGTGTGTTCCCAGGAGCTGTGTGTTCCCAGGAGCTGTGTGTTCCCAGGAGCTGTGTGTTCCCAGGAGCTGTGTGTTCCCAGGAGCTGTGTGTTCCCAGGTGTGTTCCCAGCTGTGTGTTCCCAGGAGCTGTGTGTTCCCAGGAGCTGTGTGTTCCCAGGAGCTGTTTGTTCCCAGGAGCTGGGTGTTCCCAGGAGCTGTGTGTTCCCAGGAGCTGTGTTTCCCAGGAGCTGTGTGTTCCCAGGAGCTGTGGAGCTGTGTGTTCCCAGGAGCTGTGTTCCCAGGAGCTGTCCCAGGAGCTGTGTGTTCCCAGGAGCTGTGTGTTCCCAGGAGCTGTGTGTTCCCAGGAGCTGTGTGTTCCCAGGAGCTGTGTGTTCCCAGGAGCTGGGTGTTCCCAGGAGCTGTGTGTTCCCAGGAGCTGTGTGTTCCCAGGAGCTGTGTGTTCCCAGGAGCTGTGTGTTCCCAGGAGCTGTGTGTTCCCAGGAGCTGTGTGTTCCCAGGAGCTGTGTGTTCCCAGGAGCTGTGTGTTCCCAGGAGCTGTCCCAGGAGCTGTTTGTTCCCAGGAGCTGGGTGTTCCCAGGAGCTGTGTGTTCCCAGGAGCTGTGTGTTCCCAGGAGCTGGGTTCCCAGTTCCCAGGAGCTGTGTGTTCCCAGGAGCTGTGTGTTCCCAGGAGCTGTGTGTTCCCAGGAGCTGTGTGTTCCCAGGAGCTGTGTGTTCCCAGGAGCTGTGTGTTCCCAGGAGCTGTGTGTTCCCAGGAGCTGTTTGTTCCCAGGAGCTGTGTGTTCCCAGGAGCTGTGTGTTCCCAGGAGCTGTGTGTTCCCAGGAGCTGTGTGTTCCCAGGAGCTGGGTGTTCCCAGGAGCTGTGTGTTCCCAGGAGCTGTGTGTTCCCAGGAGCTGTGTGTTCCCTGGAGCTGTGTGTTTCCAGGAGCTGGGTGTTCCCAGGAGCTGTGTGTTCCCAGGAGCTGGGTGTTCCCAGGAGCTGTGTGTTCCCAGGAGCTGTGTGTTCCCAGGAGCTGTGTGTTCCCAGGAGCTGTGTGTTCCCAGGAGCTGTGTGTTCCCAGGAGCTGGTGTTCCCAGGAGCTGTGTGTGGAGCTGTTTGTTCCCAGGAGCTGTGTGTTCCAGGAACTGTGTGTTCCCAGGAGCTGTGTGTTCCCAGGAGCTGTCCCAGGAGCTGTGTGTTCCCAGGAGCTGGGTGTTCCCAGGAGCTGTGTGTTCCCAGGAGCTGGGTGTTCCCAGGAGCTGTTTGTTCCCAGGAGCTGGGTGTTCCCAGGAGCTGTGTGTTGTTCCCAGGAGCTGTGTGTTCCCAGGAGCTGTGTGTTCCCAGGAGCTGTGTTCCCAGGAGCTGTTTGTTCCCAGGAGCTGTGTGTTCCCAGGAGCTGGGTGTTCCCAGGAGCTGTGTGTTCCCAGGAGCTGTGTGTTCCCAGGAGCTGGGTGTTCCCAGGAGCTGTGTGTTCCCTGGAGCTGTGTGTTTCCAGGAGCTGTGTGTTCCCAGGAGCTTCCCAGGAGCTGAGGAGCTGTGTTCCCAGGAGCTGTCCCAGGAGCTGTGTGTTCCCAGGAGCTGTGTGTTCCCAGGAGCTGTGTGTTCCCAGGAGCTGTGTGTTCCCAGGAGCTGTGTGTTCCCAGGAGCTGTGTGTTCCCAGGAGCTGGGTGTTCCCAGGAGGAGCTGTGTGTTCCCAGGAGCTGTGTGTTCCCAGGAGCTGGGTGTTCCCAGGAGCTGTGTGTTCCCAGGAGCTGTGTGTTCCCAGGAGCTGTGTGTTCCCAGGAGCTGTGTGTTCCCAGGAGCTGTGTGTTCCCAGGAGCTGTGTGTTCCCAGGAGCTGTGTGTTCCCAGGAGCTGTGTGTTCCCAGGAGCTGTGTGTTCCCAGGAGCTGTGTGTTCCCAGGAGCTGTGTGTTCCCAGGAGCTTCCCAGGAGCTGTGTGTTCCCAGGAGCTGTGTGTTCCAGGAGCTGTGTGTTCCCAGGAGCTGTGTGTTCCCAGGAGCTGGTTCCCAGGAGCTGTGTTCCCAGGAGCTGTGTGTTCCCAGGAGCTGTGTGTTTCCCAGGAGCTGTGTGTTCCCAGGAGCTGGGTGTTCCCAGGAGCTGTGTGTTCCCAGGAGCTGGGTGTTCCCAGGAGCTGTTGTTCCCAGGAGCTGTGTGTTCCCAGGAGCTGTGTGTTCCCAGGAGCTGTGTGTTCCCAGGAGCTGTGTGTTCCCAGGAGCTGTGTGTTCCCAGGAGCTGTGTGTTCCCAGGAGCTGTCCCAGGAGCTGTGTGTTCCCAGGAGCTGGGTGTTACCAGGAGCTGGGTGTTCCCAGGAGCTGTGTGTTCCCAGGAGCTGTGTGTTCCCAGGAGCTGTGTGTTCCCAGGAGCTGTGTGTTCCCAGGAGCTGTGTGTTCCCAGGAGCTGTGTGTTCCCAGGAGCTGTTTGTTCCCAGGAGCTGGGTGTTCCCAGGAGCTGTGTGTTCCCAGGAGCTGTGTGTTCCCAGGAGCTGTGTGTTCCCAGGAGCTGGTGTTCCCAGGAGCTGTTTGTTCCCAGGAGCTGGGTGTTCCCAGGAGCTGTGTGTTCCCAGGAGCTGTTTGTTCCCAGGAGCTGGGTGTTCCCAGGAGCTGTGTGTTCCCAGGAGCTGTGTGTTCCCAGGAGCTGGGTGTTCCCAGGAGCTGTGTGTTCCCAGGAGCTGGGTGTTCCCAGGAGCTGTGTGTTCCCAGGAGCTGTGTGTTCCCAGGAGCTGGGTGTTCCAGGAGCTGTGTGTTCCCAGGAGCTGTGTGTTCCCAGGAGCTGTGTGTTCCCAGGAGCTGTGTGTTCCCAGGAGCTGTGTGTTCCCAGGAGCTGTGTGTTCCCAGGAGCTGTGTGTTCCCAGGAGCTGTGTGTTCCCAGGAGCTGTGTGTTCCCAGGAGCTGTGTGTTCCCAGGAGCTGTGTGTTCCCAGGAGCTGTGTGTTCCCAGGAGCTGTGTGTTCCCTGTGTGTTCCCAGGAGCTGTGTGTTCCCAGGAGCTGGGTGTTCCCAGGAGCTGGGTGTTCCCAGGAGCTGTGTGTTACCAGGAGCTGGGTGTTCCCAGGAGCTGTGTGTTCCCAGGAGCTGTGTGTTCCCAGGAGCTGGGTGTTCCCAGGAGCTGTGTGTTCCCAGGAGCTGTGTGTTCCCAGGAGCTGTGTGTTCCCAGGAGCTGTGTGTTCCCAGGAGCTGTGTGTTCCCTGTGTGTTCCCAGGAGCTGTGTGTTCCCAGGAGCTGTTTCCCAGGAGCTGTGTGTTCCCAGGAGCTGTTTGTTCCCAGGAGCTGGGTGTTCCCAGGAGCTGTGTGTTCCCAGGAGCTGTGTGTTCCCAGGAGCTGTTTGTTCCCAGGAGCTGTGTGTTCCCAGGAGCTGTGTGTTCCCAGGAGCTGTGTGTTCCCAGGAGCTGGGTGTTCCCAGGAGCTGTGTGTTCCCAGGAGCTGGGTGTTCCCAGGAGCTGTGTGTTCCCAGGAGCTGTTTGTTCCCAGGAGCTGGGTGTTCCCAGGAGCTGTGTGTTCCCAGGAGCTGTGTGTTCCCAGGAGCTGGGTGTTCCCAGGAGCTGTGTGTTCCCAGGAGCTGTGTGTTCCCAGGAGCTGTGTGTTCCCAGGAGCTGTGTGTTCCCAGGAGCTGGGTGTTCCCAGGAGCTTCCCAGGAGCTGTGTGTTCCCAGGAGCTGTGTGTTCCCAGGAGCTGTGTGTTCCCAGGAGCTGGGTGTTCCCAGGAGCTGTGTGTTCCCAGGAGCTGTGTGTTCCCAGGAGCTGTGTGTTCCCAGGAGCTGTGTGTTCCCAGGAGCTGTGTGTTCCCAGGAGCTGTGTGTTCCCAGGAGCTGTGTGTTCCCAGGAGCTGGGTGTTCCCAGGAGCTGTGTGTTCCCAGGAGCTGTGTGTTCCCAGGAGCTGTGTGTTCCCAGGAGCTGTGTGTTCCCAGGAGCTGTGTGTTCCCAGGAGCTGTGTGTTCCCAGGAGCTGTTTGTTCCCAGGAGCTGGGTGTTCCCAGGAGCTGTGTGTTCCCAGGAGCTGTGTGTTCCCAGGAGCTGTGTGTTCCCAGGAGCTGTGTGTTCCCAGGAGCTGGGTGTTCCCAGGAGCTGTGTGTTCCCAGGAGCTGGTGTTCCCAGGAGCTGTTTGTTCCCAGGAGCTGGGTGTTCCCAGGAGCTGTGTGTTCCCAGGAGCTGTTTGTTCCCAGGAGCTGGGTGTTCCGAGGAACTGTGTGTTCCCAGGAGCTGTGTGTTCCCAGGAGCTGTGTGTTCCCAGGAGCTGTGTGTTACCAGGAGCTGTGTGTTCCCAGGAGCTGTGTGTTACCAGGAGCTGTGTGTTACCAGGAGCTGGGTGTTCCCAGGAGCTGGGTGTTCCCAGGAGCTGTGTGTTACCAGGAGCTGGGTGTTCCCAGGAGCTGGGTGTTCCCAGGAGCTGTGTGTTCCCAGGAGCTGGGTGTTCCCAGGAGCTGTGTGTTACCTGTGTGTTCCCAGGAGCTGGGTGTTCCCAGGAGCTGTTGTTCCCAGGAGCTGTTCCCAGGAGCTGTGTGTTCCCAGGAGCTGTGTGTTCCCAGGAGCTGTGTGTTACCAGGAGCTGTGTGTTCCCAGGAGCTGTGTGTTCCCAGGAGCTGTGTGTTACCAGGAGCTGTGTGTTCCCAGGAGCTGTGTGTTCCCAGGAGCTGTGTGTTCCCAGGAGCTGTGTGTTACCAGGAGCTGTGTGTTACCAGGAGCTGTGTGTTACCAGGAGCTGGGTGTTACCAGGAGCTGGGTGTTCCCAGGAGCTGTGTGTTCCCAGGAGCTGGGTGTTCCCAGGAGCTGGGTGTTCCCAGGAGCTGTGTGTTCCCAGGAGCTGTGTGTTACCAGGAGCTGTGTGTTACCAGGAGCTGGGTGTTACCAGGAGCTGGGTGTTCCCAGGAGCTGTGTGTTCCCAGGAGCTGGGTGTTCCCAGGAGCTGTGTGTTACCAGGAGCTGGGTGTTCCCAGGAGCTGTGTGTTCCCAGGAGCTGTGTGTTCCCAGGAGCTGTGTGTTCCCAGGAGCTGTGTGTTCCCAGGAGCTGGGTGTTCCCAGGAGCTGTGTGTTACCAGGAGCTGGGTGTTCCCAGGAGCTGGGTTTTCCCAGGAGCAAGGTGTTCCCAGACGCGCTAAAGACTCGAAGCTTATTGTCATGTCACGTGACAACCTCCGCTAAAATGATATACCAAGTCCTAAACTTGCATTATATTCCTAGAGTAGATAGGCTATATTCCCAGACTATATCCGCTACATATATATATTCCCAGGAATATAGGCTATATTCCCAGGATTTATAGGCTGTATTCTCAGGGGTATATCAGCTATATCCCCCTGGGGGTATAAAGGCTATATCCCCCTGGGGGTATAAAGGCTATATTCCAAGGGAGGTAGATAGTCTACTTCCATCCTCTCTTCTATATTCCACTCGGCCAACCCTTGCCAGCCTTCGTTCTCTTACCCAGATCTCCCAAATCTGGGACGCTGAGGAAGACAGGAGGAACATTTCAAGGTGTGGGCGTCTTATCTAAGCGCTCCCAGTTCTGGCGGACAGAAAAGACACGATGGTGTCTGGTAGTCGTATGGAAGCCTTTCTGTCTGTGTGGAAGCCTTTCTGTCTGTGTGGGAGTCTTTCTGTCTGTGTGGGAGTCTTTCTGTCTGTGTGGAAGCTTTTCTGTCTGTGTGGAAGCCTTTCTGTCTGTGTGGGAGTCTTTCTGTCTGTGTGGGAGTCTTTCTGTCTGTGTGGAAGTCTTTCTGTCTGTGTGGGAGTCTTTCTGTCTGTGTGGGAGTCTTTCTGTCTGTGTGGAAGCCTTTCTGTCTGTGTGGAAGTCTTTCTGTCTGTGTGGGAGTCTTTCTGTCTGTGTGGGAGCCTTTCTGTCTGTGTGGAAGTCTTTCTGTCTGTGTGGGAGTCTTTCTGTCTGTGTGGGAGTCTTTCTGTCTGTGTGGAAGCCTTTCTGTCTGTGTGGGAGTCTTTCTGTCTGTGTGGAAGCCTTTCTGTCTGTGTGGGAGTCTTTCTGTCTGTGTAGGAGTCTTTCTGTCTGTGCGGAAGTCTTTCTGTCTGTGTGGGAGTCTTTCTGTCTGTGTGGGAGCCTTTCTGTCTGTGTGGAAGCCTTTCTGTCTGTGTGGGAGCCTTTCTGTCTGTGTGGAAGCCTTTCTGTCTGTGTGGGAGCCTTTCTGTCTGCGTGGGAGCCTTTCTGTCTGTGTGGAAGCCTTTCTGTCTGTGTGGGAGTCTTTCTGATCCAGTGGGAACTTTCTTTGTTATCAGGAAGCCTTTCTGTCTGACTGGCTTCAGACTTCTCTCTGTGAGCCTTTGTGGGGTGCCTACAACGTTAGTGTTTACTTACGTTAGTTTACACAGGACCATAGTGAACACGAGCCTGTAATTTACACAGGACCATAGTGAACACGAGCCTGTAATTTACACAGGACCATAGTGAACACGAGCCTCTAATTTACACAGGACCATAGAGAACACGAGCCTGTAATTTACACAGGACCATAGTGAACACGAGCCTGTAATTTACACAGGTTCATAGAGAACACGAGCCTGTAATTTACACAGGACCATAGTGAACACGAGCCTGTAATTTACACAGGACCATAGTGAACACGAGCCTGTAATTTACACAGGACCATAGTGAACACGAGCCTCTAATTACACAGGACCATAGAGAACACGAGCCTGTAATTTACACAGGACCATAGTGAACACGAGCCTGTAATTTACACAGGACCATAGTGAACCCGAACCTCTAATTTACACAGGACCATAGTGAACCCGAGCCTCTAATTTACACAGGACCATAGTGAACACGAGCCTCTAATTTACACGGGACCATAGTGAACACGAGCCTGTAATTTACACAGGACCATAGAGAACACGAGCCTGTAATTTACACAGGACCATAGTGAACACGAGCCTGTAATTTACACAGGACCTTAGTGAACACGAGCCTGTAATTTACACAGGACCATAGTGAACACGAGCCTCTAATTTACACAGGACCATAGAGAACACGAGCCTGTAATTTACACAGGACCATAGTGAACACGAGCCTGTAATTTACACAGGACCATAGTGAACCCGAACCTCTAATTTACACAGGACCATAGTGAACCCGAGCCTCTAATTTACACAGGACCATAGTGAACACGAGCCTCTAATTTACACGGGACGGGATGGTCCAAATCTATCAAAAATTACAAATTTGTGATAGATTTAGCCTTTCCATTTATAGAAAACTTAGAACTATGATTTACAGTGGACCATAATTAATGTTTAACAAAGGTTTCCACAGGACCCTAATTTACATGGGATCATAGTTTTCACGCAGTCGTAGTGTCCATGGGACCATAGTTTACACTGGACTACAATTTTACACAAGATCATAATTTACAATCGCGTCCCTTAAAAGTGTCATTAGACGAGAACTCCTGGATGGATTTGAAGAAAGTAGAACTGTGCAAACTGGAATCAGCAGGTTCATTGTTTATCACAACGAAATGTGTGAAGTAAAACATGTGTATGGGGCAAGTAACAAAGTAAGTAGACTAACAGATGTTGTCACAGCTCGTATAAGACTTGGCTACAAGTATCTCTGGCAGTTCGGCTTGTATAGGGATCTAGATGAAGTAAAGTGTAAAGTGTATGGACAAAGACAAGGACACACACACTCGAACACTATATCTTGGATTGTAGTAAAATTGAGCCATTTAGAGATAAATCTAAGCTCACACTGTATGATACGGCAACCTATCTTATTACCAAGGATACAATACCTGAAATCCTTGCACTGTATCCATATTTCGCTTCAAATAATAATAAATGACATATGAGTTTAAGAAACTAAGTATTGTGAAGACTAATAATAAACAGAAGCTTCCCTGTGATTCTGTAATATATCCATTGATCAAACAATTATGTTGACCAGACCACACACTAGAAATTGAAGGGACGACGACGTTTCGGTCCGTCCTGGACCATTCTCAAGTCGATTGAGAATGAGATTTTAATCGACTTGAGAATGGTCCAGGACGGACCGAAACGTCGTCGTCCCTTCAATTTCTAGTGTGTGGTATGGTCAACATACTTCAGCCACGTTATTGTGACTCATCGCCTGCAAACAATTATGTATTAGCGATAAGACCAACCATTAATGTTTAATGACTTACTGTAAATATATAGCTCTTGAAATAGAACATCCTCTGTAACTAGCTGACATTGTAATTATAAGGTGTGAAGGATAGATGAAATTGTTTATGTAATAATCTAAGATGAGGTCTGATAAAGACCTTTTGTGCCCTTTGTAATGCTTTTGCGCTACCGCTCACAGGATGAGTATGGGGTGCACAATAAACTAGGCGCTTCCGTCGGCAACAAGTACATCGCGACTCCTGCCGAAATACAGTTTCTGTTAATTTGTCTGGTTGATGTTGCTTTGTTAACACTCTCTCTCTCTGTCTCTCTCTCTCTCTCTGTCTCTCTGTCTCTCTGTCTCTCTGTCTCTCTGTCTCTCTCTCTCTCTCTCTCTCTCTCTCTCTCTCTCTCTCTCTCTCTCTCTCTCTCTCTCTCTCTCTCTTCTCTCTCTCTCTCTCTCTCTCTCTCTCTCTCTCTCTCTCTCTGTCTCTCTCTCTCTCTCTCTCTCTCTCTCTCTCTCTCTCTTTCTCTCTCTCTCTGTCTGTCTCTCTCTCTCTGTCTGTCTGTCTCTCTCTCTCTCTCTCTTCTCTCTCTCTCTGTCTGTCTCTGTCTCTGTCTCTCTCTCTCTCTCTCTCTCTCTCTCTCTCTCTCTCTCTCTCTCTCTCTCTCTCTCTCTCTCTCTCTCTCTCTCTCTCTCTCTCTCTCTCTCTCTCTCTCCACAACTCCCGGCCTCCCGGCCTCCCGGCTGTATCACGACGGCAGGAAGCAAATAACACAAATTTTCAGGCCAGGAACAACTTCGAGAGAACTTGTCAATATTTTTGAAGTCATATTCCCAGAAGAGTGAGTGAATGAAAGAGTGTGTTTGTGAGTGAGTGAGTGTGTGAGTGTATGAATGGGTGAGTTGTCCGAGAGTTTGGCAAAGTTTCGTCTATGTGCGGTGAAACGCTGTGAGTGAGTTGATAGTTGGCGCTAGTATAAGGCATTCCTCTGCTGGGAGTCCTCAACCAAGGGTCCCCGTTTAACTCTTCAGCGTGGCGACGGAGATTTGGGATCTGTGTCTTCATTATCAATGGGGGAAAGATTTGGATGTGGAGGTCCCATGCAGCGTTCCCTCACATTCAGTAGACAAACTTCCAACGTTCAACAAGAGAGGTATTACCAGAATGTGTTGAGAATTGTTGTTTCAAGATCTTCAAGAGCAAGAGTTCCGTCACCTACGATAGCTACGATATATGCGTCGATATTTAACATGTCGTATATATAACTAAAATAAAATGGACGTTTCAGAAGACGCCGTTCCAGACGATCTAAAGCTTTCACAGGTGAAACTATTCGAACAGCTCCAGAAAAATTTGGGGAACGCAGCCGGTGAAGGAAATCACTTTAGTCAAAGAGACGTCCGTCCACAAGTTAAAGGTGAGGTCCCTTCCAGAGTGAAGAGTTCTAGCACCAGATCCCTTCAGATGACGACACAGATAACCAGCGTGCTTCTTTAGTTTCCTCAACCACGCTAATATGCGCTCAACCTCACACACACACACACACACACACACACATATATATATATATATATATATATATATATATATATATATATATATATATATATATATATATTAGTATATTTTGGTAGCAGTCTTTCCTGTAGACATATATTATTAAATATGACCGAAAAAGTAAGATTAATAATTCTAACACGAATTTTCTCAATCTTTCGTACATTACGCTTCACTGTTGGAGGTAAATCAAAATCAATTCTCCAAAATTCATTTTTATTTCTAGTCTGACGCGACACGGGCGCGTTTCGTAAAACTTATTACATTTTCAAAGACTTTAGTTCACAAATACACAACTGATTAGAACTTACGTATCTCCGATTTTATATCTACATTTGAGTGAGGTGGAAGGGGTGATGTGGCATAACACAAGACAGAACAAAATGTGGTATTAATAGGGTATTAATTTCATCAACACAAGACAGAACAAGGGTATTAATAGGGTATTAATTTCATCAACACAAGACAGAACACGAAACAATGGATATTGAATAGAAGTGTTTGTAGAAAGCCTATTGGTCCATATTTCTTGATGCTTCTATATTGGAGCGGAGTCTTGAGGTGGGTAGAATATAGTTGTGCAATAAATGGCTGTATAATCAACACAACACAACTATATTCTACCCACCTCAAGACTCCGCTCCAATATAGAAGCATCAAGAAATATGGACCAATAGGCTTTCTACAAACACTTCTATTCAATATCCATTGTTCCGTGTTCTGTCTTGTGTTGATGAAATTAATACCCTATTAATACCCTTGTTCTGTCTTGTGTTGATGAAATTAATACCCTATTAATACCACATTTTGTTCTGTCTTGTGTTAATGCCACATCACCCCTTCCACCTCACTCAAATGTAGATATAAAATCGGAGATACGTAAGTTCTATTCAGTTGTGTATTTGTGAACTAAAGTCTTTGAAAATGTAATAAGTTTTACGAAACGCGCCCGTGTCGCGTCAGACTAGAAATATATATATATATATATATATATATATATATATATATATATATATATATATATATATATATATATATATATATATATATATATATATATGTCGTACCTAGTAGCCAGAACGCACTTCTCAGCCTACTATGCAAGGCCCGATTTGCCTAATAAGCTAAATTTTCCTGAATTAATATATTTTCTGTAATTTTTTCTTATGAAATGATAAACTTACCCATTTCATTATGTATGAGGTCAATGTTTTTTAATTGTAGTTAAAATTAACGTAGATATATGACCGAACCTAACCAACCCTACCTAACCTATCTTTATAGGTTAGGTTAGGTTAGGTAGCCGAAAAAGTTAGGTTAGGTTAGGTAGGTTAGGTTGTCGAAAAAACATTAATTCATGAAAACTTATCTTATTAGGCAAATCGGGCCTTGCATAGTAGGCTGAGAAGTGCGTTCTGGCTACTAGGTACGACATATATATATATATATATATATGTCGTACCTAGTAGCCAGAACTCACTGCTCAGCCTACTATGCAAGGCCCGATTTGCCTAATAAGCCAAGTTTTCCTGAACAAATATATTTTCTCTAATTTTTTTCTTATGTAATGATAAAGCTAACCATTTCATTATGTATGAGGTCAATTTTTTTTTTACTGAAGTTAAAATTAACGTAGATATATGACCGAACCTAACCAACCCTACCTAACCTAACCTAACCTATCTTTAAAGGTTAGGTTAGGTTAGGTAGCCGATAAAGTTAGGTTAGGTAGGATAGGTAGTCGAAAAACAATTAATTCATGAAAAACTTGGCTTATTAGGCAAATTGGGCCTTGCATAATAGGCTGAGAAGTGCGTTCTGGCTACTAGGTACGACATATATATATATATATATATATATATATATATATATATATATATATATATATATATATATATATATATATATATATTTGGGTATACTGGCAGCAGGTTTTCTTTCAAACATGTTTCATTGAATATGACCGCATATTCTGTATTTATTATTTTTTGGTTTAGGGCTTCTATCCCTCTAACTATTTTCTTAGCATCAGGGCTTAATTGGAATAGGAGTTCTCCAAAACTCATTTTCGTACTTTTAAGGTGAAGAAAAGAAGTGATTTACTATAGAGTGTATTACACTTATTTGTATAATTTGC
Organism: Procambarus clarkii; assembly: GCF_020424385.1. Classification (NCBI taxonomy): domain Eukaryota; kingdom Metazoa; phylum Arthropoda; class Malacostraca; order Decapoda; family Cambaridae; genus Procambarus; species Procambarus clarkii. Next base: position 33,334 of record NW_025556676.1, on the reverse strand, counting down.
ACGACGTTTCGAACCTCCATGGTCATTCTCAAGTGAACAGATCTTACAATACTAGTTGATTTTATACCCGCATTAGGTCAGGTGATAATACAATGAAGGTGAAAAACATGGGGGGATACATAAGGGATAAACATAGGGGCTGCAGAAGGCTTATTGGCCCATACGAGGCATCTCCTATCCAAACACAAAGATTAATCCAGTGTAATTGGCCTGTTATGTTGGACATTGTCTTCTGTGTTGGCATCGATATGTTCTTGTCTTGTCCTTACTAGACAAGGACAAGACAAGAACATATCGATGCCAACACAGAAGACAATGTCCAACATAACAGGCCAATTACACTGGATTAATCTTTGTGTTTGGATAGGAGATGCCTCGTATGGGCCAATAAGCCTTCTGCAGCCCCTATGTTTATCCCTTATGTATCCCCCCATGTTTTCACCTTCATTGTATTATCACCTGACCTAATGCGGGTATAAAATCAACTAGTATTGTAAGATCTGTTCACTTGAGAATGAACCATGGAGGTTCGAAACGTCGTGCAAATTATACAAATAAGTGTAATACACTCTATAGTAAATCACTTCTTTTCTTCACCTTAAAAGTACGAAAATGAGTTTTGGAGAACTCCTATTCCAATTAAGCCCTGATGCTAAGAAAATAGTTAGAGGGATAGAAGCCCTAAACCAAAAAATAATAAATACAGAATATGCGGTCATATTCAATGAAACATATATATATATATATATATATATATATATATATATATATATATATATATATATATATATATATATATATATATATATATATATATATATATATATATATATATATATATATATATATATATATATATATATATATATATATATATATAAACGCTGCTTCGGCTATCACCTCCTTTTGTCCGGTCGTGTTGGTCGAGTGGGTAAGGTGTCCTGTATGCCAGCAGAGTGCTCCTGGCAGTATAGGTTCGAGTCACTTCTGGGGGGTGAGTTTTCAGTTGCATATAGTCCTGGGGACCATTCAGGCTTATTCGCATATATATATATATATATATATATATATATATATATATATATATATATATATATATATATATATATATATATATATATATATATATACACACACACATACATATGGTGTATGTGTGTAAATCTCTAAGAAATTAACACGGGCTGAGCAATGTGAAAGTGTCAGATCACGAAGGAAGAATTAACGCAGGAATTTCATTAAGTACATTAGTATTTAATAATACGAAAGATGTATTAATAAATTCGAAAGTACTAAAGGAAATTTGTCTTAATTCTTAATCCTTAGTCTTATATTGTAAAGCGAATGTAGAAGTTGTGGCAAAAACTCCTTATGGTAAGAAAAAGTAAGGTTCAAAACATCTTTCCAGAGTTTGTCTGTAATGCCTTTTGTCTAGTACAATCACTTCTCTTCCTCCTTACAAGTCCAAAAACATACCGGTGGGAACCTCCCAGACCTGATACACATGTCAGGGATGAGGAAGGTATAAGGAAGGTATAAGGATGGGCTTCCATCATGTTGGCAGGAGGTGTCAGGAGCAGGGAGGTGCAGGTTGACTCACACACGCTCCATCTCGCAGTGTTACAATATATCAAGACGTCCGCCGGGCCAGAACAGCTGGAAGGGGAGGGGGGGGGGGGGCGGAGGAGATGGAGACAAGAGAAGGAAGTTTACCCTTCTGGGAGCAACCGTGTGTACTCACCTAATTGTGCTTGCGGGGGTTGAGCTCTGGCTCTTTGGTTCCGCCTCTCAACCGTCAATCAACAGGTCTACAGGTTCCTGAGCCTATTGGGCTCTGTCATATCTACACTTGAACCTGTGTATGAAGTCAGCCTCCACCACATCACTTCCTAATGCATTCCATTTGTCAACCACTCTGACACTAAGAAAGTTCTTTCTAATATCTCTGTGGCTCATTTGGGCACTCAGTTTTCACCTTAGTGCGTGTGCCCCTTGTGTTAAATAGCCTGTCTTTATCTACAGTTCAATTCCCCTGAGGATCTTGAATGTGGTGATCATGTCCCCCCTAACTCTTTTGTCTTTCAGCGAAGTGAGGTTTAATTCCCATAGCATCTCGTAGCTCATACCTCTCAGCTCGGGTACTAGTCTGGTGGCAAACCTTTGAACCTTTTCCAGTTTAGTCTTATGCTTGACTAGATATGGACTCCATGCTGGGGCTGCATACTCCAGGATTGGCCTGACATATGTGGTATACAAAGTTCTGAATGATTCTTTACACAAGTTTCTGAATGCCGTTCTTATGTTGGCCAGCCTGGCATATGCCGCTGATGTTATCCTCTTGATATGGGCTGCAGGAGACAGGTCTGGCGTGATGTCAACTCCTAAGTCTTTTTCTCTCACTGACTCTTGAAGATTTTCATCTCTTAGATGATACCTATTATTTGGCCTCCTGCTCCCTACACCTATCTTCATTACATTACATTTGCTTGGGTTAAACTCTTAACAACCATTTTTTCGACCATTCCTTCAGCTTGTCTAGGTCTTCTTGGAGCCTCAAGCAGTCCTCCTTTGTCTTATCCTTCTCATAATTTTGGCATCGTCAGCAAACATTGAGAGAAATGAATCTATACTCTCCGGGAGATTATTTACATGTATTAGAAACAAGATAGGACCGAGTACAGAGCCCTTTGGGACTCCACTGGTGACTTCACGCCAATCAGAGGTCTCACCCCTCACCGTAACTCTCTGCTTCCTATTGCTTAGGTACTCCCTTATCCACTGGAGCACCTTACCAGCTACACCTGCCTGTCTACCAGCCTTTTATGCGGTACTGTGTCAAAGGCTTTCCGACAATCCAAGAAAATGCCGTCCACCCAGCCTTCTCTTTCTTGCTTAATCTTTGTCACCGGGTCGTAGAATTCTATTAAGCCAGTCAGGCAAGATTTACCCTCCCTGAACCCATGTTGGCGATTTGTCAGGAAGTCCCTTCTCTCCAGATGTGTTACTAGGTTTTTTCTCACGATCTTCTCCATCACCTTGCATGGTATACAAGTCAAGGACACTAGCCTGTAGTTCAGTGCCTCTTGTCTGTCACCTTTTTTGTATATTGGGACCACATTCGCCGTCTTCCATATTTCTGGTAGGTTTCCCGTCTCCAGTGACCTACTATACACTATGGAGAGTGGCAAGCAAAGTGCCTCTGCACACTCTTTCAATACCCATGGTGAGATCCCGTCTGGACCAACAGCCCTTCTAACATCCAGATCCAGCAGGTGTCTCTTGACCTACTTACTCGTGATTTCGAACCCTTCCAAGGCCGCCTGGTTTACTTCCCTTTTTCCTAGTATAGTGATCTCACCTTGTTCTATTGTGAAGACCTCCTGGAACCTCTTGTTAAGTTCTTCACACGCCTCTTTGTCATTCTCTGTATACCTGTCCTCGCCTGTTCTAAGTTTCATTACCTGTTCTTTCACTGTTGTTTTCCTCCTGATGTGACTGTGGAGTAGCTTTGGTTCGGTCTTGGCTTTGTTTGCTATATCATTTTCATAATATTTCTCTGCTTCTCTTCTCACCCTAACATACTCATTCCTGGTTCTCTGGTATCTCTCTCTGCTTTCTGGTGTTCTGTTATTCCGGAAGTTCCTCCATGCCCTTTTGTTCAGTCCCTTTGCTTCCATACATGCCCTATTATACCATGGATTCTTCTTTTGCTTCTCAGATTTTTCCCTTTGGGACGGGATGAACCTGTTTACTGCCTCCTGACACTTTTGGGTGACATAGTCCATCATATCTTGTACAGACTTATCTCTGGGGTCTGTGTCCCAAGGTATTTCCCTTACGAAACTTCTCATCTCCTCATGCTTCCCCTTTCAGTATGCCAGCCTTTTGTTTCCTAGTTCTTTTTTGGGGGAGATAATTCCTAGCTCTACCAGGTACTCAATACACTGTGATCACTCATTCCCAAGGGCGCTTCCATCTTAACTTCCCTTATATCCCACTCATTTAGGGTAAATATCAGATCGAGCATGGCTGGTTCATCTTCTCTCATTCTTGTGGGTTCCTTGATGTGCTGGCTTAGAAAGTGTCTTGTTGCCACGTCCAGCAGCTTAGCTCTCCATGTTTCTGGTCCTCCATGCGGATCTCTGTTCTCCCAATCTATCTTCCCGTGGTTGAAGTCTACTATGATTAGTAGTCCAGATCCATTCCTGCTGGCAACAGAAGCTGCTCTCTCTATTAAGATAATAGTGGCCATGTTGTTTCTATCATATTCCTGTCTGGGTCTTCTGTCATTTGGTGGTGGATTATACATGAACACGACTATAATTTTTTGTCCTCCAGTTGTTATGGTACCTGTTATGTAGTCACTGAAACCTTCACAGCCCTGAATAACCATCTCCTCAAAATCCCAGCCTATTCTTACCAGCAAGGCTACACCACCCCCACCTCTTCGTTCTCTCTCTTTCCTCATAACATAATATTCCTGTGGGAACACTGCTTTTGTTATGGTTTCTGTTAGCTGTGTTTCTGTGAGTGCTATTATGTCTGGGTTTTCTTCTAATACCCAATCTCCAAGCTCATTTGCTTTATTTGTATTTCCATCTATGTTAGTGTACATTGCCTTGAGGCTCACTTTTTTTTGTCCCTTCTCAAATCGCCTCCTTGATGAGTGTTCTGCTGGTGGGGGAAGTGTGTGTGTGTGTGTGTGTGTGTGTGTGTGTGTGTGTGTGTGTGTGTGTGTGTGTGTGTGTGTGTGTGTGTGTGTGCGCGTGTGTGTGCGTGTGTGTCTGCCTGTGTGTGTGTGTTTACTAGTTGTGTTTTTGCGGGGGTTGAGCTTTGCTCTTTCGGCCCCTAACTACGTTTTTTTTTTTTTTTTTTTTTTTTTTTTTTTTTTTTTTTTTTTTTTTACTTCCCACACCACACACCACACACCCTAGGAAGCAGCCCGTGACAGCTGACTAACTCCCAGGTACCTATTTACTGCTAGGTAACAGGGGCACTTAGGGTGAAAGAAACTTTGCCCATTTGTTTCTGCCTCGTGCGGGAATCGAACCCGCGCCACAGAATTACGAGTCCTGCGCGCTATCCACCAGGCTACGAGGCCCCTGTGTGTGTGTGTCTGCCTGTGTGTGTGTATCTGTATGAAACTATTATAACGCCACATAAATCATAAGTAACCAATAAACAAGAGCAGAACAAACACACGGGAACAAAGACACACACACACTCATCAGGATCTATTCTGAACATCAGCTATCGGAAAGCAGAACTGAATTATCATCAATCAAATTCTATCAAACAAATTCTAAGAGTACTGACTCTAGGACACGAGTTCTTGTAAGGACCTGAACTCAGTACTAGCGATGCTCGACACTCTAATTGTTATAAGAGATCAAGTGATGGATCTTATAAGATTTACCAGACTCCTTGAGGTTCACACTCACAACAGTGTGTCATGTGTCTCTCACACTCTCAACAGTGTGATGTGTCTCTCATATTCACAACAGTGTGTCATGTGTCTCTCACAACAGTGTGTCATGTGTCTCTCACACTCTCAACAGTGTGTCATGTGTCTTTCACACTCACAACAGTGTGTCATGTGTCTCTCACACTCACAACAGTGTGTCATGTGTCTCACACTCACAACAGTGTGTCATGTGTCTCTCACTCACAACAGTGTGTCATGTGTCTCTCACAACAGTGTGTCATGTGTCTCTCACACTCACAACAGTGTGTCATGTGTCTCACACACTCACAACAGTGTGTCATGTGTCTCTCACACTCACAACAGTGTGTCATGTGTCTCTCACACTCACAACAGTGTGTCATGTGTCTCTCACACTCACAACAGTGTGTCATGTGTCTCACACACTCACAACAGTGTGTCATGTGTCTCACACACTCACAACAGTGTGTCATGTGTCTCACACACTCACAACAGTGTGTCATGTGTCTCACACACTCACAACAGTGTGTCATGTGTCTCACACACTCACAACAGTGTGTCATGTGTCTCACACACTCACAACAGTGTGTCATGTGTCTCTCACACTCACAAGTGTGTCATGTGTCTCACACACTCACAACAGTGTGTCATGTGTCTCACACACTCACAACAGTGTGTCATGTGTCTCACACACTCACAACAGTGTGTCATGTGTCTCACACACTCACAACAGTGTGTCATGTGTCTCTCACACTCACAACAGTGTGTCATGTGTCTCTCACACTCACAACAGTGTGTCATGTGTCTCTCACAACAGTGTGTCATGTGTCTCTCACACTCACAACAGTGTGTCATGTGTCTCACACACTCACAACAGTGTGGCATGTGTCTTTCACACTCACAACAGTGTGTCATGTGTCTCACACACTCACAACAGTGTGTCATGTGTCTCACACACTCACAACAGTGTGTCATGTGTCTCACACACTCACAACAGTGTGTCATGTGTCTCACACACTCACAACAGTGTGTCATGTGTCTCACACACTCACAACAGTGTGTCATGTGTCTCACACACTCACAACAGTGTGTCATGTGTCTCACACACTCACAACAGTGTGTCATGTGTCTCACACACTCACAACAGTGTGTCATGTGTCTCTCACAACAGTGTGTCATGTGTCTCACACACAGTGTGTCATGTGTCTCACACACTCACAACAGTGTGTCATGTGTCTCACACACTCACAACAGTGTGTCATGTGTCTCACACACTCACAACAGTGTGCCATGTGTCTCACACACTCACAACAGTGTGTCATGTGTCTCACACACTCACAACAGTGTGTCATGTGTCTCACACTCACAACAGTGTGTCATGTGTCTCACACACTCACAACAGTGTGTCATGTGTCTCACACTCACAACAGTGTGTCATGTGTCTCTCACACTCACAACAGTGTGTCATGTGTCTCTCACAACAGTGTGTCATGTGTCTCACACTCACAACAGTGTGTCATGTGTCTCACACACTCACAACAGTGTGTCATGTGTCTCACACACTCACAACAGTGTGTCATGTGTCTCTCACACTCACAACAGTGTGTCATGTGTCTCACACTCACAACAGTGTGTCATGTGTCTCACACACTCATGTGTCAACAGTGTGTCATGTGTCTCACACACTCACAACAGTGTGTCATGTGTCTCACACACTCACAACAGTGTGTCATGTGTCTCACACACTCACAACAGTGTGTCATGTGTCTCACACACTCACAACAGTGTGTCATGTGTCTCACACACTCACAACAGTGTGTCATGTGTCTCTCACACTCACAACAGTGTGTCATGTGTCTCTCACACTGTGTCATGTGTCTCAACAGTGTGTCATGTGTCTCACACACTCACAACAGTGTGTCATGTGTCTCACACACTCACAACAGTGTGTCATGTGTCTCTCACACTCACACACTCACAACAGTGTGTCATGTGTCTCACACACTCACAACAGTGTGTCATGTGTCTCACACACTCACAACAGTGTGTCATGTGTCTCACACACTCACAACAGTGTGTCATGTGTCTCTCACACTCACAACAGTGTGTCATGTGTCTCACACACTCACAACAGTGTGTCATGTGTCTCACACACTCACAACAGTGTGTCATGTGTCTCACACACTCACACTCACAACAGTGTGTCATGTGTCTCACACACTCACAACAGTGTGTCATGTGTCTCTCACAACAGTGTGTCATGTGTCTCTCACAACAGTGTGTCATGTGTCTCACACACTCACAACAGTGTGTCATGTGTCTCACACTCACAACAGTGTGTCATGTGTCTCACACTCACACCACAGTGTCATGTGTCTCACACACTCACAACAGAGTGTCATGTGTCTCACACACTCACAACAGTGTGTCATGTGTCTCTCACACTCACAACAGTGTGTCATGTGTCTCACACACTCACAACAGTGTGTCATGTGTCTCACACACTCACAACAGTGTGTCATGTGTCTCACACACTCACAACAGTGTGTCATGTGTCTCACACACTCACAACAGTGTGTCATGTGTCTCACACACTCACAACAGTGTGTCATGTGTCTCACACACTCACAACAGTGTGTCATGTGTCTCACACACTCACAACAGTGTGTCATGTGTCTCACACACTCACAACAGTGTGTCATGTGTCTCACACACTCACAACAGTGTGTCATGTGTCTCACACACTCACAACAGTGTGTCATGTGTCTCACACACTCACAACAGTGTGTCATGTGTCTCTCACACTCACAACAGTGTGTCATGTGTCTCTCACACTCACAACAGTGTGTCTCTCACACTCACAACAGTGTGTCATGTGTCTCTCACACTCACAACAGTGTGTCATGTGTCTCACACACTCACAACAGTGTGTCATGTGTCTCACACACTCACAACAGTGTGTCATGTGTCTCACACACTCACAACAGTGTGTCATGTGTCTCACACACTCACAACAGTGTGTCATGTGTCTCACACACTCACAACAGTGTGTCATGTGTCTCTCACACTCACAACAGTGTGTCATGTGTCTCTCACACTCACAACAGTGTGTCATGTGTCTCTCACACTCACAACAGTGTGTCATGTGTCTCACACACTCACAACAGTGTGTCATGTGTCTCACACACTCACAACAGTGTGTCATGTGTCTCTCACACTCACAACAGTGTGTCATGTGTCTCACACACTCACAACAGTGTGTCATGTGTCTCACACACTCACAACAGTGTGTCATGTGTCTCTCACACAGTGTGTCATGTGTCTCTCACAACAGTGTGTCATGTGTCTCTCACACTCACAACAGTGTGTCATGTGTCTCACACAGTGTGTCATCACAACAGTGTGTCATGTGTCTCACACACAACAGTGTGTCACTCTCAACAGTGTGTCATGTGTCTCACACACTCACAACAGTGTGTCATGTGTCTCTCACACTCATGTGTCACACAGTGTGTCATGTGTCTCACACACTCACAACAGTGTGTCATGTGTCTCACACACATGTGTCTCACACTCACAACAGTGTGTCATGTGTCTCACACACTCACAACAGTGTGTCATGTGTCTCACACACTCACAACAGTGTGTCATGTGTCTCACACACTCACAACAGTGTGTCATGTGTCTCACACACTCACAACAGTGTGTCATGTGTCTCACACACTCACAACAGTGTGTCATGTGTCTCACACACTCACAACAGTGTGTCATGTGTCTCTCACACTCACAACAGTGTGTCATGTGTCTCACACACTCACAACAGTGTGTCATGTGTCTCTCTCACAACAGTGTGTCATGTGTCTCTCACACTCACAACAGTGTGTCATGTGTCTCACACACTCACAACAGTGTGTGTGTCTTTCACACTCACAACAGTGTGTCATGTGTCTCACACACTCACAACAGTGTGTCATGTGTCTCACACACTCACAACAGTGTGTCATGTGTCTCACACACTCACAACAGTGTGTCATGTGTCTCTCACACTCACAACAGTGTGTCATGTGTCTCACACACAACAGTGTGTCATGTGTCTCACACACTCACAACAGTGTGTCATGTGTCTCACACACTCACAACAGTGTGTCATGTGTCTCACACACTCACAACAGTGTGTCATGTGTCTCACACACTCACAACAGTGTGTCATGTGTCTCACACACTCACAACAGTGTGTCATGTGTCTCACACACTCACAACAGTGTGTCATGTGTCTCACACACTCACAACAGTGTGTCATGTGTCTCACACACTCACAACAGTGTGTCATGTGTCTCACACACTCACAACAGTGTGTCATGTGTCTCTCACACTCACAACAGTGTGTCATGTGTCTCTCACACTCACAACAGTGTGTCATGTGTCTCTCATACTCACAACAGTGTGTCATGTGTCTCTCACAACAGTGTGTCATGTGTCTCTCACACTCACAACAGTGTGTCATGTGTCTCACACACTCGCAACAGTGTGTCATGTGTCTCACACACTCACAACAGTGTGTCATGTGTCTCACACACTCACAACAGTGTGTCATGTGTCTCACACACTCACAACAGTGTGTCATGTGTCTCACACACTCACAACAGTGTGTCATGTGTCTCTCACACTCTCAACAGTGTGTCATGTGTCTTTCACACTCACAACAGTGTGTCATGTGTCTCTCACACTCACAACAGTGTGTCATGTGTCTCACACTCACAACAGTGTGTCATGTGTCTCTCACACTCACAACAGTGTGTCATGTGTCTCTCACAACAGTGTGTCATGTGTCTCACACTCACAACAGTGTGTCATGTGTCTCACACACTCACAACAGTGTGTCATGTGTCTCACACACTCACAACAGTGTGTCATGTGTCTCACACACTCACAACAGTGTGTCATGTGTCTCACACACTCACAACAGTGTGTCATGTGTCTCACACACTCACAACAGTGTGTCATGTGTCTCACACACTCACAACAGTGTGTCATGTGTCTCTCACACTCACAACAGTGTGTCATGTGTCTCACACACTCACAACAGTGTGTCATGTGTCTCACACACTCACAACAGTGTGTCATGTGTCTCTCTCACACTCACAACAGAGTGTCATGTGTCTCTCACACTCACAACAGTGTGTCATGTGTCTCTCACACACACACTCACAACAGTGTGTCATGTGTCTCTCACACTCACAACAGTGTGTCATGTGTCTCTCACACTCACAACAGTGTGTCATGTGTCAACAGTGTGTCATGTGTCTCACACACTCACAACAGTGTGTCATGTGTCTCACACACTCACAACAGTGTGTCATGTGTCTCACACACTCACAACAGTGTGTCATGTGTCTCTCACACTCACAACAGTGTGTCATGTGTCTCTCACACTCACAACAGTGTGTCATGTGTCTCTCACAACAGTGTGTCATGTGTCTCTCACACTCACAACAGTGTGTCATGTGTCTCACACACTCACAACAGTGTGTCATGTGTCTCTCACACTCACAACAGTGTGTCATGTGTCTCACATACTCACAACAGTGTGTCATGTGTCTCACACACTCACAACAGTGTGTCATGTGTCTCACACACTCACAACAGTGTGTCATGTGTCTCTCACACTCACAACAGTGTGTCATGTGTCTCACACACTCACAACAGTGTGTCATGTGTCTCACACACTCACAACAGTGTGTCATGTGTGTGTCATGTGTCTCACACACTCACAACAGTGTGTCATGTGTCTCACACACTCACAACAGTGTCATGTGTCCCACACACTCACAACAGTGTGTCATGTGTCTCACACACTCACAACAGTGTGTCATGTGTCTCACACACTCACAAGTGTGTCATGTGTCTCACACACTCACAACAGTGTGTCATGTGTCTCACACACTCACAACAGTGTGTCATGTGTCTCACACACTCACAACAGTGTGTCATGTGTCTCACACACTCACAACAGTGTGTCATGTGTCTCACACACTCACAACAGTGTGTCATGTGTCTCACACACTCACAACAGTGTGTCATGTGTCTCTCACACTCACAACAGTGTGTCATGTGTCTCTCACAACAGTGTGTCATGTGTCTCTCACAACAGTGTGTCATGTGTCTCTCACACTCACAACAGTGTGTCATGTGTCTCACACACTCACAACAGTGTGTCATGTGTCTCACACACTCACAACAGTGTGTCATGTGTCTCACACACTCACAACAGTGTGTCATGTGTCTCACACACTCACAACAGTGTGTCATGTGTCTCACACACTCACAACAGTGTCATGTGTCTCACACACTCACAACAGTGTGTCATGTGTCTCACACACTCACAACAGTGTGTCATGTGTCTCACACACTCACAACAGTGTCATGTGTCTCATCACAACAGTGTGTCATGTGTCTCACACACACAAACAGTGTGTCATGTGTCTCACACACTCACAACAGTGTGTCATGTGTCTCACACACTCACAACAGTGTGTCATGTGTCTCACACACTCACAACAGTGTGTCATGTGTCTCACACACTCACAACAGTGTGTCATGTGTCTCTCACACTCACAACAGTGTGTCATGTGTCTCTCACACTCACAACAGTGTGTCATGTGTCTCACACACTCACAACAGTGTGTCATGTGTCTCACACACTCACAACAGTGTGTCATGTGTCTCACACACTCACAACAGTGTGTCATGTGTCTCACACACTCACAACAGTGTGTCATGTGTCTCACACACTCACAACAGTGTGTCATGTGTCTCACACACTCACAACAGTGTGTCATGTGTCTCACACACTCACAACAGTGTGTCATGTGTCTCACACACTCACAACAGTGTGTCATGTGTCTCACACACTCACAACAGTGTGTCATGTGTCTCACACACTCACAACAGTGTGTCATGTGTCTCACACACTCACAACAGTGTGTCATGTGTCTCACACACTCACAACAGTGTGTCATGTGTCTCACACACTCACACAGTGTGTCATGTGTCTCACACACTCACAACAGTGTGTCATGTGTCTCACACACAGTGTGTCATGTGTCTCACACACTCACAACAGTGTGTCATGTGTCTCACACACTCACAACAGTGTGTCATGTGTCTCTCACACTCACAACAGTGTGTCATGTGTCTCTCACAACAGTGTGTCATGTGTCTCTGTCTCACACTCACAACAGTGTGTCATGTGTCTCACACACTCACAACAGTGTGTCATGTGTCTCACACACTCACAACAGTGTGTCATGTGTCTCACACACTCACAAACAGTGTGTCATGTGTCTCACACACTCACAACAGTGTGTCATGTGTCTCACACACTCACAACAGTGTGTCATGTGTCTCTCACACTCACAACAGTGTGTCATGTGTCTCACACACTCACAACAGTGTGTCATGTGTCTCACACACTCACAACAGTGTGTCATGTGTCTCACACACTCACAACAGTGTGTCATGTGTCTCACACACTCACAACAGTGTGTCATGTGTCTCTCACACTCACAACAGTGTGTCATGTGTCTCACACTCACACAGTGTGTCATGTGTCTCACCACAACACTCACAACACAGTGTGTCATGTGTCTCACACACTCACAACAGTGTGTCATGTGTCCTCACACACCTCACACTCACAACAGTGTGTCATGTGTCTCACACACTCACAACAGTGTGTCATGTGTCTCACACACTCACAACAGTGTGTCATGTGTCTCACACACTCACACAGTGTGTCATGTGTCTCACACACTCACAACAGTGTGTCATGTGTCTCACACACTCACAACAGTGTGTCATGTGTCTCACACACTCACAACAGTGTCATGTTGTCGTGTCTCACACACTCACAACAGTGTGTCATGTGTCTCTCACACTCACAACAGTGTGTCATGTGTCTCACACACTCACAACAGTGTGTCATGTGTCTCACACACTCACAACAGTGTGTCATGTGTCTCACACACTCACAACACATGTGTGTCATGTGTCTCACACACTCACAACAGTGTGTCATGTGTCTCACACACTCACAACAGTGTGTCATGTGTCTCACACACTCACAACAGTGTGTCATGTGTCTCTCACACACTCACAACAGTGTGTCATGTGTCTCTCACACTCACAACAGTGTGTCATGTGTCTCACAACAGTGTGTCACACACACTCACAACAGTGTGTCATGTGTCTCACACACTCACAACAGTGTGTCATGTGTCTCACACACTCACACTCACAACACTCACAACATGTGTGTCATGTGTCTCACACACTCACAACAGTGTGTCATGTGTCTCACACACTCACAACAGTGTGTCATGTGTCTCACACTCACAACAGTGTGTCATGTCTCTCACAACAGTGTCATGTGTCTCTCACAACAGTGTGTCATGTGTCTCTCACACTCACTCAGTGTTCTCACACAGTGTGTCATGTGTCTCACACACTCACAACAGTGTGTCATGTGTCTCACACACTCACAACAGTGTGTCATGTGTCTCACACACTCACAACAGTGTGTCATGTGTCTCTCACACTCTCTCACAACAGTGTGGTCTGGTGTCTCTCATGTGTCTGTGTCTCTCACACTCACACAGTGTGTCATGTGTCTCACACACTCACAACAGTGTGTCATGTGTCTCACACACTCACAACAGTGTGTCATGTGTCTCACACTCACAACAGTGTGTCATGTGTCTCACACACTCACAACAGTGTGTCATGTGTCTCACACTCACAACAGTGTGTCGTGTCTCTCACAACAGTGTGTCATGTGTCTCTCACAACAGTGTGTCATGTGTCTCTCACACTCTCAACAGTGTGTCATGTGTCTCTCACACTCACAACAGTGTGTCATGTGTCTCATACTCTCAACAGTGTGTCATGTGTCTCACACACTCACAACAGTGTGTCATGTGTCTCTCACACTCTCAACAGTGTGTCATGTGTCTTTCACACTCACAACAGTGTGTCATGTGTCTCACACACTCACAACAGTGTGTCATGTGTCTCACACACTCACAACAGTGTGTCATGTGTCTCACACACTCACAACAGTGTGTCATGTGTCTCACACACTCACAACAGTGTGTCATGTGTCTCTCACACTCACAACAGTGTGTCATGTGTCTCTCACACTCACAACAGTGTGTCATGTGTCCTCTCACAACAGTGTGTCATGTGTCTCTCACACTCACAACAGTGTGTCATGTGTCTCACACACTCACAACAGTGTGGCATGTGTCTTTCACACTCACAACAGTGTGTCATGTGTCTCACACACTCACAACAGTGTGTCATGTGTCTCACACACTCACAACAGTGTGTCATGTGTCTCACACACTCACAACAGTGTGTCATGTGTCTCTCACACTCACAACAGTGTGTCATGTGTCTCACACACAACAGTGTGTCATGTGTCTCACACACTCACAACAGTGTGTCATGTGTCTCACACACTCACAACAGTGTGTCATGTGTCTCACACACTCACAACAGTGTGTCATGTGTCTCACACACTCACAACAGTGTGTCATGTGTCTCACACACTCACAACAGTGTGTCATGTGTCTCACACACTCACAACAGTGTGTCATGTGTCTCACACACTCACAACAGTGTGTCATGTGTCTCACACACTCACAACAGTGTGTCATGTGTCTCACACACTCACAACAGTGTGTCATGTGTCTCACACACTCACAACAGTGTGTCATGTGTCTCTCACACTCACACACAGTGTGTCATGTGTCTCTCACACTCATGTGTCTCTCACAACAGTGTGTCATGTGTCTCTCACACTCACACGTGTGTCATGTGTCTCACACACTCGTGTGTCATGTGTCTCTCACACTCACAACAGTGTGTCATGTGTCTCACACACTCACAACAGTGTTCATGTGTCTCACACACTCACAACAGTGTGTCATGTGTCTCTCACAACAGTGTGTCATGTGTCTCTCACACTCACAACAGTGTGTCATGTGTCTCACACACTCACAACAGTGTGTCATGTGTCTCACACACTCACAACAGTGTGTCATGTGTCTCACACACTCACAACAGTGTGTCATGTGTCTCACACACTCACAACAGTGTGTCATGTGTCTCACACACTCACAACAGTGTGTCATGTGTCTCTCACACTCACAACAGTGTGTCATGTGTCTCACACTCACAACAGTGTGTCATGTGTCTCTCACACTCACACAGTGTGTCATGTGTCTCACACACTCACAACAGTGTGTCATGTGTCTCACACACTCACAACAGTGTGTCATGTGTCTCACACACTCACAACAGTGTGTCATGTGTCTCACACACTCACACAGTGTGTCATGTGTCTCACACACTCACAACAGTGTGTCATGTGTCTCTCACACTCACAACAGTGTGTCATGTGTCTCTCACACTCACAACAGTGTGTCATGTGTCTCACACACTCACAACAGTGTGTCATGTGTCTCACACACTCACAACAGTGTGTCATGTGTCTCTCACACTCACAACAGTGTGTCATGTGTCTCACACACTCACAACAGTGTGTCATGTGTCTCACACACTCACAACAGTGTGTCATGTGTCTCTCACACAACAGTGTGTCATGTGTCTCTCACACTCTCAACAGTGTGTCATGTGTCTCTCACACTCACAACAGTGTGTCATGTGTCTCTCACAACAGTGTGTCATGTGTCTCTCACACTCACAAGTGTGTCATGTGTCTCTCACACTCACAATAGTGTGTCATGTGTCTCTCACAACAGTGTGTCATGTGTCTCTCACACAACAGTGTGTCATGTGTCTCTCACACTCTCAACAGTGTGATGTGTCTCTCATACTCACAACAGTGTGTCATGTGTCTCTCACAACAGTGTGTCATGTGTCTCTCACACTCTCAACAGTGTGTCATGTGTCTTTCACACTCACAACAGTGTGTCATGTGTCTCTCACACTCACAACAGTGTGTCATGTGTCTCACACTCACAACAGTGTGTCATGTGTCTCTCACACTCACAACAGTGTGTCATGTGTCTCTCACACTCACAACAGTGTGTCATGTGTCTCTCACACATGTGTCTCACACTCCCAACAGTGTGTCATGTGTCTCACACACTCACAACAGTGTGTCATGTGTCTCACACACTCACAACAGTGTGTC
Organism: Procambarus clarkii; assembly: GCF_020424385.1. Classification (NCBI taxonomy): domain Eukaryota; kingdom Metazoa; phylum Arthropoda; class Malacostraca; order Decapoda; family Cambaridae; genus Procambarus; species Procambarus clarkii. Next base: position 16,673 of record NW_025556676.1, on the reverse strand, counting down.
ATGTGTCTCACACACTCACAACAGTGTGTCATGTGTCTCACACACTCACAACAGTGTGTCATGTGTCTCACACACTCACAACAGTGTGTCATGTGTCTCACACACTCACAACAGTGTGTCATGTGTCTCACACACTCACAACAGTGTGTCATGTGTCTCACACACTCACAACAGTGTGTCATGTGTCTCACACACTCACAACAGTGTGTCATGTGTCTCTCACACTCACAACAGTGTGTCATGTGTCTCTCGCACTCACAACAGTGTGTCATGTGTCTCACACACTCACAACAGTGTGTCATGTGTCTCACACACTCACAACAGTGTGTCATGTGTCTCACACACTCACAACAGTGTGTCATGTGTCTCACACACTCACATGTGTCTCAGTGTGTCATGTGTCTCACACACTCACAACAGTGTGTCATGTGTCTCACACACTCACAACAGTGTATCATGTGTCTCACACACTCACAACAGTGTGTCATGTGTCTCACACACTCACAACAGTGTGTCATGTGTCTCTCACACTCACAACAGTGTGTCATGTGTCTCTCACACTCACAACAGTGTGTCATGTGTCTCACACACTCACAACAGTGTGTCATGTGTCTCTCACACTCACAACAGTGTGTCATGTGTCTCTCACACTCACAACAGTGTGTCATGTGTCTCACACACTCACAACAGTGTGTCATGTGTCTCACACACTCACAACAGTGTGTCATGTGTCTCACACACTCACAGCAGTGTGTCATAGTGTCTCACACACTCACAACAGTGTGTCATGTGTCTCTCACACTCACAACAGTGTGTCATGTGTCTCACACACTCACAACAGTGCCATGTGTCATGTGTCTCTCACACACTCACAACAGTGTGTCATGTGTCTCACACTCACAACAGTGGTATGTGTCTCACACACTCACAACAGTGTCATGTGTCTCTCACACTCACAACAGTGTGCCATGTGTCTCACACACTCACAACAGTGTGTCATGTGTCTCACACACTCACAACAGTGTGTCATGTGTCTCACACACTCACAACAGTGTCATGTGTCTCACACACTCACAACAGTGTGTCATGTGTCTCACACACTCACAACAGTGTGTCATGTGTCTCACACAACAGTGTCACACATCTCCAACACTTTTAATAAACAAACAATTTACCACAGTGAAATAATTTGTCTATAAAAACGATTGACAATGTGAATAAAATGTCTGACAACAGTTTCGGAATTTGAAGGTTGCCAAAAAGTAGTTTCAGTGGTTGCTATGACGTGATAATTTAATAATAATAAAACATGCAAGCGCCGGAACGATTTCTGAATTAATAGATAACCTGAAAAAAGTAATTGTCATTTCCCTTCACTGTTGAGGGAGGAATACACTACAGTGATGTCAGTGCCAGCGATGGTGGTGTCAGTGCCAGCGATGGTGGTGTCAGTGCCAGCGATGGTGGTGTCAGTGCCAGCGATGGTGGTGTCAGTGCCAGCGATGGTGGTGTCAGTGCCAGCGATGGTGGGTGTCAGTGCCAGCGATGGTGGTGTCAGTGCCAGCGATGGTGGTGTCAGTGCCAGCGATGGTGTCAGTGCCAGCGATGGTGGTGTCAGTGCCAGCGATGGTGTCAGTGCCAGCGATGGTGGTGTCAGTGCCAGCGATGGTGGTGTCAGTGCCAGCGATGGTGGTGTCAGTGCCAGCGATGGTGGTGTCAGTGCCAGCGATGGTGGTGTCAGTGCCAGCGATGGTGGTGTCAGTGCCAGCGATGGTGGTGTCAGTGCCAGCGATGGTGGTGTCAGTGCCAGCGATGGTGGTGTCAGTGCCAGCGATGGTGGTGTCAGTGCCAGCGATGGTGGTGTCAGTGCCAGCGATGGTGGTGTCAGTGCCAGCGATGGTGTCAGTGCCAGCGATGGTGGTGTCAGTGCCAGCGATGGTGTCAGTGCCAGCGATGGTGGTGTCAGTGCCAGCGATGGTGGTGTCAGTGCCAGCGATGGTGGTGTCAGTGCCAGCGATGGTGTCAGTGCCAGCGATGGTGGAGGTGCCAGTGCCAGCGATGGTGGACGTGCCAGTGCCAGCGATGGTGGAGGTGCCAGTGCCAGCGATGGTGGAGGTGCCAGTGCCAGCGATGGTGTCAGTGCCAGCGATGGTAGAGGTGCCAGTGCCAGCGATGGTGGAGGTGCCAGTGCCAGCGATGGTGGAGGTGCCAGTGCCAGCGATGGTGGAGGTGCCAGTGCCAGCGATGGTGGAGGTGTCAGTGCCAGCGATGGTGGAGGTGCCAGTGCCAGCGATGGTGGAGGTGCCAGTGCCAGCGATGGTGGAGGTGCCAGTGCCAGCGATGGTGGAGGTGCCAGTGCCAGCGATGGTGGAGGTGCCAGTGCCAGCGATGGTGGAGGTGCCAGTGCCAGCGATGGTGGTGGTGCCAGTGCCAGCGATGGTGGAGGTGCCAGTGCCAGCGATGGTGGAGGTATCAAAGTGCTGCTGCAACTCCGTTGTCGATGATTTGATGAGAAAACAAAACCATCCCATATGGCCGTTCCGTGTATACGAAGACAACACCAGTCCTGCAGGGTCATGTCAGTCCTAGTATCTTGCACGTCGTTATCATGTCTGCCCTTTTCTCTCTTTCGTCCAGTGTTGCAAGCTCTAGTTCCCTCAGTCTTGTTTCATAGCTCAGTGCCCTTAGCTCAGGAACGAGCCTTGTTATATATTTTCGGACTTTTTCTAGTTTGGGTTTGTGTTTCTTAATGTAGAAGTTCCATGCCGGGCCAGCATACTCAATAACAGATCTCACAAAAGATGTGTCCAGCGCTCGGAAGGGATCTGTCCAAGTTGCTGAAGGATAACCAGACATTTGCCAGTGTGTCATATGTTGCCCTCGTTATCCTGCTGACGTGTGTCTCTGGTGGTAAATCTCCAGTTATGTCCACTCCTAAGTCTTTCTATTTTTCAGAAGTTGGAAGTTGCTTTCCCTTCATCCTGTGCTGTATTTGAAGTCTTAATTCTCTAACTCCTATCCCCATAACCAACCATTTTAACACCCGGCGGTTAGAAAGGCGGGGTCCAAGGGCTAACAGCTCGATCCTGCAGGCACACATAGTAAATGTACACATACCAACCAGTAAATAGGTACCTGGGAGTTTGAATGCTGCCACGGGCTGTTTCCTGGGGATGTGTGTAGGTGTTAAAGAGAAATATATGTAGCAGACATAATTGAGGAAAAAATATATCGGTTATAAAGCCGGGGTCGAAGAGCTAATAGCTCGATTCTGCAGTCACTCAGCCGCGAGCCTCGCGGCTAAGTGGATAGCGCTTGGGGGTCGTTGTCCTAATGGCCCGTGTTCGATTCCCGGCGGAGGCGGAAACAAATAGGCAGAGTTTCTTTCACCCTGATGCACCTGCTCATCTAGCAGTAAATAGGTATTTGGGAGTTAGACAGCTACTACGGGTTGCTTCCTGGGGATGTGCGTGTGTGTGTGTTAGAGAGAAATATACGTACTATGTATAATAGAAGAAAAATAGATTGGTTAGAAAGGCGGGTTCCAAGAGCTAATAGCTCAACTCTGCAGACACAAATAGTATATACACACAGTCAAAATCAGAAAGACTAGTAAGATGCAGAAATTAGATAACAATTAGGAAAGAATTGGTTATCAACTGTAAATTTGTACAAAACACTACAGATAGAAGTGAGTCCATAATCATTTTTGGATATTTAGAAAAGGAAATATCCCCTAGGGTGGACAGAGCAGCATAAGACATGAAAATCATTGAGAAAATAGTAGGTTTAAGAGAAGGCCTAAATTCAAAGGAACAAGTCAGTGACTTTAGGAGGATAGGAAAATATAAGAAAGACAAGAACCGCCCCTTAAGGGTGACGTTTAATGTTGTGAAACACATGACGGAATTGCTGAGAAATGCCAGGAAAGAGCAGAGTGATGAGGATGGCAAACTTTGGCCAATAAGGCAAAACATATCTCTAAGGAAGACAGAAAAACTGAAAATAAACCTCGATGAAGGGAAACGTCTAAATGGGAATACAAATGAAGAAGAAATAATTATGTTTTCTACAAAGTGTTAGGGACTGGAAAGCCAGTGAATTGGTACATGATAACAAAGCAACAAAATTGTTAGAGGAAGGGGGGAGTAAAGGACAAAGGGAAGGGAACGTGTCCCTGAAAATTGTATATACCAGTATAGATGGAGTGAGAAAAAATATTGGAGCTAAAAGATATAATTCAGCTTAAGGTCCCAGATATTAGGACCTTAGACAATTTGCAATAGACCTTCAGACAATTCATGAAAAGGGTTAAATCTTTGTTCAAAATTCTTACATCTCTCCAGAATATCATCAATCTTTCCGTTGTGACACATCCAGGCTGTTTGTTCAGGAACAGTCCGTATCTCAGCGTTGTTATATACATTACTTAACGGACACTCAAGAACATAATGGGTGAGGGTGTGAGACCTTAACATACCCTCATAGTTTACACTTGGTTTCATTATCATTAACACCTATCCCATTTTCCCAGTAATATTTGTACCCAAACCTGAGCCACATGTGTACAGTCACTTCAAGCAGTTTTCCTTTTACCATAAGTGAACTGTTGGTGTTTTGACTCACAATGTTGCATGGTTTGACTTCCCTCATACATTTTACCTCTCCTCGCCACTTCTGCCTGTGTCTGAACATTTCTTATTTTGGTTCTTATTTGTCTCATTGTTAAAACACATTCAGTGTCAACTTGTGGTTTTGATACACACACATAAGGTGCGTTTTGGCCAAGGTGCGTTTGGCCAAGTCATCCGCCACCTCATTGAGCACTATTCCAACATGAGGTGGAATCCACATGAATTTCACTTTGTGACCTTTCAGGTGGGAGGCCTACCAAGCAATAACTGAGGACATTTGGACAGGCAGATTTGTCAACCTCATTCTGGAGACATTCATGTATCAACACGTGAAGCAGGCCACAAGAATGAGGGAAGGGGATGCACCGTCAATACTGGAATATTCACCAGGAAGGAAGAGGAGATATTTGACGTCCAATACCTTCCTCCCTTGGGTAAGAGTGATCATGTCCTGTTGGAAATTAAATATGCTTTGCGATATAATCTATAAGAGAATGGGGACATTGAAACAGTTGATAAACTTGATTTCAAGAGAGGACATTATGGGGGACTTCGCAAATTCTTTATTGAATTTACTTGGACAGACTTGTTGCTAGGCAAGGAAGTAAATGCCAAATTTTGTGAAATATACGATGAAGGCACACAAACATTCATACCAAAACAAAGACACAGGACCAGAAAACATGATTGGTTCAACAGAAAGTGTGAGAGGGCCAGAGAGGAAAAGACAAGAACATGGGTTCAGTATCGGAAGAAGCCTAACCCTACCTAAACATGAATAACTGTTCATGACTTTTGTGAGACCAAAATTGAAATATGGAGCAGTTGTATGGTGTCCACATCTCAAGAAGCACATAAACTGGAAAAGGTGCAAAGGCATGCTACAGGATGGCTTCCGGAAAAGAAAAACAAGAGTTATGAGGGGAGGTTATCTTGAGGTTATCTTGAGATGATTTCGGGGCTTTTTAGTGTCCCCGCGGCCCGGTCCTCGACCAGGCCTCCACCCCCAGGAAGCAGCCCGTGACAGCTGGCTAACACCCAGGTACCTATTTTACTGCTAGGTAACAGGGGCATAGGGTGAAAGAAACTCTGCCCATTGTTTCTCGCCGGCGCCTGGGATCGAACCCAGGACCACAGGATCACAAGTCCAGCGTGCTGTCCGCTCGGCCGACCGGCTCCCTATCGGGGAGGCTAAAGGCGTCAAATATGCCAAAAATAGAAGATTAAAAAAAAGAGGTTATGTGATCACCACTTACAAAATACTAACAGGAGTCGACCAAATTGACAGAGAGGAATTCCTGAAACCAGTAACTTCAATAACAAGAGGACACATATTGCAGCTAAGGAAACATAGGAACGAAAAAATATTAGAAAGTTTTCTTTTGCAAACAGAGTGGTAGACGGTTGGAACAGGCTAAGTGAGAAGGTGGTGGAGGCCAAAACACACACACACACACACATACACACACACACACACACACACACACACACACACACACACACACACACACACACACGCACACGTACACACACGCACACGCACACGCACTGCCTAGTGTTACACGCACTAGGGGACACAGGTGGAAACTAAGTGCCCAAATGAGCCACAGAGATATTAGAAAGAACTTTTTTTAGTGTCAGAGTGGTTGACAAATGGAATGCATTAGGAAGTAATGTGGTGGAGGCTGATTCCACACACAATTTCAAGTGTAGATATGATAGAGCCCAGTAGGCTCAGGAATCTGTACATCAGTTGATTAACGGTTGAGAGGCGAGACCAAAGAGCCAGAGCTCAACCCCCGCAAGCACAACTAGGTGAACACACACACACCAAACAGCTTCTCTGATATAATCTTGTGTTAACAAGAAGAATCATAATCAACGCCATCAAAAACAATCTGGCTGGCAATTATATGAGAAACAAAAATGATAATGGGATTTTTTATAATTATGTTTTCACCGCCTTCCCCCTAATCACGCATTCACCCGCCCTTGTTATGTCTGTTGCCAACAGTTTCGTAAACACTGGCGGAATTTTGAATCGCTTGATAATTGCAAATTAGGAAGAGCTCAATTACCATGTGACTGAATTCCAATCCATGGCTGATTGGGATGGATACTTTAGGCGTCATATAACGTGAAGAGAGAGAGAGAGAGAGAGAAGAGAGAGAGAGAGAGAGAGAGAGAGAGAGAGAGAGAGAGAGAGAAAATGAGAGAACATATAACCAGCATAAACAGCTTTAGCTGCCCACACGCTCTGACCTCCATGACGTCATCGTGGACGTGTTGGGACATGTAAGCCAGGCTTCGGGGGTAAACAAATGACGTCACTCACCACAAAAATAGATGCCAAGTGATATTTTTGCTCAGCTGTTAACAAAATTGCTCGGCAACCCCTCACCGATATAGGAAAATTAATAATGAGAGAGAGAGAGAGAGAGAGAGAGAGAGAGAGAGAGAGAGAGAGAGAGAGAGAGAGAGAGAGAGAGAGAGAGAGAGAGAGAGAGAGAGAGAGAGAGAGAGAGAGAGAGAGAGAGAGAGAGAGAGAGAGTGAAAGAGAGAGCGAGAGCAAATTCTCAAGCGAACATGGTCATTCATTGACTAACTCGCTATTTTCATGATCTGTATTCATGAGGGAGTACAGGTGTTCATGAGGTATTTGCATGTTCTTCATAGATATGTATGTTCTTGAGTTATATGTGGGCTGCTTCCTGGGGGTGGAGGCCTGGTCGAGGACCGGGCCGCGGGAACACTAAAGCCCCGATATCATCTCAAGATAACCTCTCAAGATAGCCTATGATATACGTGCGTTCATCAGGTAACTTATATGCACTTGGCGTAGCACAGTTTCCACATGTTGAGCCACATAGACACGACATACGTACCAACACATGTCACAACATATGAAGGGTCACATAGTGAATGCTGTAATGTGAGGCATCCGAGTATGACGCAGTTGAGAAGTGTTCAGAAACTTCCAGTGGAAATTTAGCTTTATTATTTTTAACATCTTTATTGAAGAGATTAATATACAATTTGGATCTAATCGGAGTAATACAGTTGGGCTATATTACAGTGAGGCTGCTGCTACAACAGACATCATACACGAGAAATGAATGATGATCTACAGGATCTACAAGATCCTAACTGTAGATTTGAACATAGACATTTCATGAGGTTACAATCTAGTATATTCTAGGTATTTTACAAGTTTTATTTAACAATTTGTTACTGCAACTTTCTGTTGTTCACGGCCACACAGGAGAGCGATGGATTCCTAAGCAAAAATTAATAAAGGCAAGTAAATTTAGGATAAATAATTTGGATGTCTTCCAATATACCAGACTCTTAAGTTAGTTGCGTACTGTATTTGATTGTACACTCTAAAAATAATTTTGAGTGTACAATGGCGTAAAATATTTTTCAGCTTCACATTGAGTAATATAGTGTTGCAGTGAATGTACACCCACAGGATGAATATTCTGGCAGTGACATACAGCTTCACTAACTTCCCAGATGGGTCAGCAGTGTAGCCAAGATGAATTCCCGCAACACCTCCATAACATTGTTCGGTCCGATCACTGTGCTGACCATTCAAATATCTACAATTATAAAAGTTCTCATAGCTTCTGATACTGCAGCCATCAGGTCTTATTAATCTGAAGTAATTAAAACTTGCATGTTTTTTACAACTGCACTACATAGGCCAGTCACAGCCTTTATTTTCTTTGTCTCAGTGACCAATCGATGTACAAAGTCATGATATCCAACCCCAACATGGTCTGGGATTCACACAAATTCTATAAAAAAGTTATTATAGTTGGAGAAAATCACATTCCACTGAATAGTACAAGCTAATTTAGACATTAATTGTGATATGTTCAGGGGCTGATGCCATTTGGTAGTAAAGACTGACAGTTCCAGTAACCTGTAAGCTTCTGACCCTCAGCATCGTCATGTACTGCTATCAGCAGTTACCATGCAAGTGTTGGCCTAAATCAGCACAGAAATTTCCATATAAATAGAAGTTGAATCAGTTGACGATCAGTGCACAGTGTGATGGAGAGAGCCACGAAACCAGGTATCAACGAGCCGCCCACTCTTGGTGGGACTCCTACCCCGTGGCTCCTGGCCTCCGCCTCGCACACACACACACTACTCTTCCTCTGGTATGTTTAAGTTTAAATTTTGCCCCGAGGGGCGAGTTTATTGGGCAGCGTCATTCATCCTGTCAGGCAGGGGCCCTGACAGGATGAGTGGACAGCGCTCGGGATTCGTAGTCCTAAGGTTCCGGGTTCGATTCTCGGTGGAGGCGGAAACAAATGGGTAGAGTTTCTTACCCCCTGATGTTCACCTGGTAATAAATAGGTACCTGGGAGTTGGACAGCTGCTACGGGCTGCTTCCTGGGGGGGGGGGGGTGTAACATAAAGGAGGCCTGTTCGAGGACCGGGCCGCGGGGACGCTAAGCCCCGAAATCATCTCAAGATAAACCTCAAAATAGAGATCCTGTGAGTGGACACACACCGCCATAGCAGCATGTACAACACTTCTCAATAGGAAGAAAACCCGCTGGGTTGCTCATCCTGTCACTTGTACTGAGACATAGCTCGGACTTACTTAACTGTCTCAAGTGAACAGCCCCTCAAACAAGAGGATCAACATTTGTCAACCCTTAAAAACTTAGTTATCTTGCGGGTGCAAAATGGGGGGAATCTTTTGAGAACAGCATTTATATTTAACATATAGTATTTTCCTAACTCAACGTGGGGTTTACTATGCTACACACATTGCTAATGTCTTTTAGATGTTCACATTCTCTCAGGTAGTGGTCAAGGTGGTGTCCGTCACTCTCACCACAGATTCTGCAACTCCTCTGCTCAACTGATGTTTCCATCCCGAATCTCCATGGATATTTGTATCCAAGACGAATTCTTCCTATTACTGATTCTCTCCCGCGGCCACCTCCTCTTCGTCCATAATGATTGGGATTGCCAGCTGCAGCCATATTGTACCATCGTACAGCTTCGCTGATTTGTTCTTCTATCCTCCTTTCCTCAGTAACTTTGTCACGGTGATGTTGCCTGATGATACCTTTAATTTGTATCATATTCTTGGGTATGAAGTACTCAATATGGTCTCCTTCAGCGCCCTCACCAGCCAGCACATCTGCTCGTTCATTTCCACAGATTCCAACATGGGAGGGGATCCACAGGAACTTGACGACTCTTCCCTGATTGGTTAGTACCCTCACAACTTTCTTGATTTCAGCAACTATCGCAAGGTTTTCTGTCCGATTTTTATTAAGGCTTTGTAGTGCTGCTTTTGAATCAGTGAGGATCACTGCGCCGTTAGTGTTTCTTTCAAGAAATCTTAACGCCATAACAATGGCAGTTGCTTGTGTTGAAGAGGCGTTCTTCGCCTCTTTTGTGTTGTGTTGTGTTCTCAATACGTGCTTTTTCTTCTCTTGCGTTTTGAAATGCATTATTCTTAATTACAGTGTATGCTTCCCTAGCCCTGCCATTGGCAGGATTAGATAACCCATCAGTGTAGATTTGATCGGATTCATTCCCAGCTTCTTTATAAATTTCACCAAGATACCTTATTTCTTGTGGTATCTTCTTGGACTTTTTCATTGGCATCTCATTGATTGGGATCCTACATGGTTCATCCTCCCAGGGAGGTAACCTCTCTACAGGCATGAGCTCACGGGCTTGCTCAAACAGGTGAAGTTCTTCGAGGTAAAAAACTGATCGGTGTTGTCATTTTATTGCTTTTCCTCTTTCCTCCTGTAAGTAGCACAGAACTCAGTTTTTTCTTGGCAATATCATGGTAATGGGGGATCTCTGGTTTTCTTAATTGCAAGCTAAGCATTCAGTTCCCTGATCCTGCTATTAACACTGGGGAGGGACAACTCCTCCCGTAGATTAGATGTTCTGGTAGTTATTGGGACTCCAAGTATGATTTTTTGTTTAATTATCAGGGGAAAGCGCCAAGTCATCACGACTTTATAGCACTTGGGAGGGATCTGAATAAGGATTTGGGATGGGACGGGGGTAAGGAATGGTGCCCAACCACTTAGACGGTCGGGGATTGAACGCCGACCTGCATGATGCGAGACCGGCGCTCTACCGTCCAGTCAAAGTAGCTTATCAGGGCTTCGTTTTGAATGCTCTCCAGCCTTTTCATATCGCTTTGGAAGTAGGTGCATAAAACTAGTGCGGCATAGTGCCGCACATAGTGCCGCTCCTATGACGGAGCGCACATAGGCTGTGTACATCATTTTAAGCACGGCAATAGAGGCTCCATATCCATTCCAGGTCATTGCTTTCAGTACACCGAGTCGACTGTTGCATGTTCCTATGAGTTGGTTGAGCTCCTGTTTCTTCCCCTTGTTAGAGCCGACAGTGACGCCAAGGTACCGATAGTGGTCAACCCACTAAAATGTTTCACTATTAATTTGTAGTTCTTCATTTTCTCTTCGCTTTTGATGACAATATGCTTTTGTTATATTTGTGGAGAGAGTGAAACCGAGTTCAATACACTTCCTTCTAAGGAGCTCAATGGACGGTTTTATTTTTTTCAAGGTGGGAGCTTGTGTTAGGACATCATCTGCATAACCCACTTGTTGTCTTTCTTCCGGAAATTCAATATTTGCAATGGCGTTCATAACTATGTTGAATATTGTGGGGGTTAAGACCCCTCTTTGGGGGTCCCGAGTTCCATACTCATTGTTCTTGTTACTGCTCCGTTGAAGCAGACCTTGACTTTTCTCCCTGTGAGGTAGTCTTCCGTTCATTTCACGAGTCTCCACTTGACACACATGCATGCAAGCTCGTCCAGGAGCGCAATCCCTTGTGCTTTGTCAAAGGGTCCTTTGATGTCAACAAATACAGAGTACTTGGCTGTCATTAGCTAAGTAATTGACTATACAATTTGTTGTGCTCTGTCCTTTAACAAATCCTTTGACCCCAACCCCTAACCTGCCTATTTTGTGCAACAGTCGGGTTAAGATGATCCTTTCAAGCCTCTTTCATGTGCATGACGCGAGACTGATGGGTCGGTAATTGCCAGGGTCATTGGGCTTCGGTATAGGAACAATTATTGCGTGTTTCCATTGTGTGGGCAACACTCCACTTAAGAATAATTTGTTAAGCAGGTGGAGTAGTGGATTCCCAGACACCTCACACAGTGTACTGAGTATGTCGTAGGTGACGCCATCTTCAACAGGTGCAGTACTTTTACCCTTTTTCATAGCCCCCCCCCCCTTACTTCTGGGCTGATTAGTTGACCATACTCGTCGTTGACCTAACCGCACACTAGAGGATGAAAAGACGACGACGTTTGGGTCCGTCCTGGACCATTATCAAGTCGAGTGTGAATAGATAAGAAAGGCACGGGCATAAGTTAGGCAAGAGTGAGGTAGGGAGGAGGAAATCTTAGAGGTAGGTAAAATCAAGGCGAAAGATAGGTGTAATAAAGGATATGTAGGGGGGGAGGTAATAAAAGGATTAAATGGGAACGAAAGAGAAAGTAAAAGAAAGAGAAAGAGAAAAAAAGGATGGGTAGGCTTATGTTAGGTCACGTTTGTTAGAAAGGTTAGAACATTTGAGTATGTAATGTGTAAGGGAAGAGTCAACAGTAACAGAGCCAGGACTTAGGTTCATGTTGGGTGGGTTGTGTATCAGAGCTGAGTCGTCAAGACGGCGACTGTGAAGACTAGAGGCAGGAAAGATTATTTTAGAAGAAGACCAATCAATAGGATGATTAGAGTTCCTAACACGACAGAAGAGAACATTGTTTGTGTCTGCAGACTTAACACTTCTTTTGTGTTCCTTAAGTCTGTCATTAAGTGTACGGCCAGTTTCCCCAAAATATTGGAGAGGACAAGATGAACAGGAAATAAAGTAGACACCAGCTACTGAGTGTCATAGAGAGTATAGTATAGTATAGAGAGTTCATATATCTTTTCATATCTGAACTAAAAAATCTCACTAATACCCTCCGTCGTCTTGACATAAAGCTCACCTTTCGACAAACTAACACTTCGCAGTAATCTGGTTCACACTGCTCCTGCTAATGCTGCTAATGTCTACTCTATTTCCTGTTCATCTTGTCCTCTCCAAGACTGTGGGGAAACTGGCCGTACACTTAATGACAGACTTAAAGAACACAAAAGAAGTGTTAAGCCTGCAGACACAAAGAGACACACTGATCTCTGGACTCCCCTTCCCCCATTCTCCGTCCACCTGGTCTTTGGCTCCCCCTTCCCCCTGGTCTCTGGAGTTGGTGAAGAAGGCGGCTGCTTCAGTAAACGCTCGCCGGTGTTAATCTGCGATAGTGCAAGTCCCTTCATCAGCTTTTTCACACTCTTGCGGCTGTGTTTGTTATTGCGGACTGCTTACCTTCTGCCTTACATTCCTCTCCTACCTGTTTTTGCTGCGGCAGGTGGGGAGTGGCTGTGTGTACTCACCTAGTTGTGCTTGCGGGGGTTGAGCTCTGGCTCTCTGGTGTCACCTCTCAACCGCCAATCAACAGGTGTACAGGTTCCTGAGCCTACTGGGCTCTATCATATCTACACTTGAAGCTGTGTATGGCGCCAGCCTCCACCACATCATTTCCTAATGCATTCCATTTGTCTACTACTCTGACACTGAAAAAGTTCTTTCTGACGTCCCCTGTGGCTCATTTGGGCACTCAATTTCCACCTGTGTCCCCTAGTGCGTGTGCCCCTTGTGTTAAATAGTCTGTCTTTATCAATTCCTCTGAGAATCTTGTATGTGGTGATCATGTCTCCTCTAACTCTTATGTCTCCCATTGATGTGAGGTTTAATTCCCGAAGTCTCTCCTCGTAGCTCATACACCTCAGTTCGGGTACTAGTCTGGTGGCAAACCTTTGAACCTTTTACAGTTTAGTCTTATGCTTGACTAGATATGGACTCCATGCTGGAGCCGCATACTCCAGGATTGGTCTGACATATGGGGTATACAAAGTTCTGAAAGATTCCTTACACAAGTTTCTAAAGGCCGTTCTTATGTTAGCCAACCTGGCATATGCCGCCGATGTTATCCTCTTGATATGGGCTTCAGGGGACAGGTATGGCATGATATCAACTACCAGGTCTTTCTCTCTCTGATTCTTGAAGTATTTCATCTCTCAAATGATACCTTGTATTTGGTCTTCTGCTCCCTACTCCTTTCTTCATTACATTACATTTGCTTGGGTTAAACTCTAACTACCATTTGTTAGAGCATCCTGCAGCTTGTTCAGGTCTTCTTGAAGCCTCAAGCTGTCCTCCTCTGTCTTAATCCTTCTCATAGTTTTGGCGTCGTCAGCAAACATTGAGAGGAATGAGTCTATACCCTCTGGGAGATCATTTACGTATATCAGAAACAAGATCGGTACTTGGAGCCACAGGGCTCCAAGTACAGAGCCCTGTGGGACTCCACTAGTGACTTCACGCCAATCTGAGGTCTCACCCCTCACTGTAACTCTCTGCTTCCTATTGCTTAGGTACTCCCTTATCCACTGGAGCGCCCTACCAGTTACTCCTGCTTTTTTCTTCAGCTTATGCATCAACCTTTTATGGGGTACTGTGTCAAAGGCTTTCCGACAATCCAAAAAAATTCAGTCCGCCCATCCTTCTCTTTCTTGCTTAATCTATGTCACCTGATCGTAGAATTCTATTAAGCCCGTAAGGCAAGATTTACCCTCCCTGAACCCATGTTGATGGATTGTCACGAAGTCCCTTCTCTCCAGATGTGTTACTAGGTTCTTACTCACGATCTTCTCCATCACCTTGCATGGTATACAAGTTAATGGCCTGTAGTTCAGTGCCTGTCACTGAACTACAGGCCATTAACTGTATACCATGTCACCCTTTGTCTGTCACCCTTTTTGTATATTGGGACTACATTAGCCGTCTTTCATATTTCTGGTAGGTCTCCCGTTTCCAGTGATCTACTATACACTATGGACAGTGGGAAGCAAAGCACTCCGGCACACTCTTTCAATACCCACGGAGACATTCCGTCTGGGCCAACAGCCTTTCTCACGTCCAGATCCAACAGGTGCCTCTTGACCTCATCTCTTGTAATTTCGAACCCTTCCAAGGCCGTCTGGCTTACTGCCACCTCTCCTAGCTCAGTGACCTCTTGTTCTATTGTGAAGACCTCCTGGAACCTCTTGTTGAGTTCCTCACACACCTCTTTGTCGTTCTCTGTGTACCTGTCCTCACCCATTCTAAGTTTCATCACCTGTTCCTTCACTGTTGTTTTCCTCCTGACGTGACTGTGTAGTAGCTTTGGTTCGGTCTTGTCTTTATTAGCTATATAATTTTCATTCTTTTTCTCAGCTTCTCTTCTCACACTAACATACTCGTTCCTGTTTCTCTGGTATCTCTCTCTACTGTCTGGTGTTCTGTTATTTCGGAAGTTCCTCCACGCCCTGTTGTTCTGTTCCTTTGCTTTCATACATGCCCTATTAAACCACGGATTCTTCTTTTGCTTTTCGGTTTTTTCCTGTCGGGCCGAGATAAACCTGTTTACTGCCTCTTGACACTTTTCGGTGACATAGTCCATCATGTCTTGTACGGACTTAGTTGTGAGTTCTGTGTCCCATGGTATATCCCCTAGGAATTTTCTCATCTCATAATTTCTCTTTCGGTACGCCAGCCCGTTGTTTCCCAGTTCTTTTTTTGGGGGGGAGATAATTCCTAGCTCTACCGGGCACTCAAAGAGCAATACACTGTGATCACTCATTCCCAAGGGGGGCTTCTTCTAACTTCCCTTATATCCGATCCATTTAGGGTAAATATCAGATCAAGCATAGCTGGTTCATCCTCTCCCCTCATTCTTGTTGGTCCCTTGATGTGTTGGCTTAGAAAGTTTCTTGTTGCTGCATCCAGCAGCTTAGCACTCCATGTGTCTGATCCTCCATGTGGGTCTCTGTTCTCCCAATCTATCTTCCCGTAGTTGAAGTCTCTCATGATTAGTAGTCTGGATTCGTTCCTCCTAGCTACAGAAGCTGTTCTATTATATTGATGGTGGCCATGTTGTTTCTATCATATTTCTGTCTGGGTCTTCTGTCGTTTGTGGGGGGTTATATATGACTACTTCTATAATTTTTTGTCCTCCAGTTGCTATGGTACCTGTTATGTAGTCACTGAAATCTTCAAAGCCCTGAACAACCATCTCTTCAAAACTCCAGCCTTTTCTTATCAGCAAGGTTACACCACCTCCTCCTCTTCCTTCTCTCTCTCTCTCTCTCTCTCTCTCTCTCTCTCTCTCTCTCTCTCTCTCTCTCTCTCTCTCTCTCTCTCTCTCTCTCTCTCTCTCTCTCTCTCTCTCTCTCTCTCTCACTCTCTCTCTCTCTTTCCTCACTACAAAGTATTCCTCTGGAAACACTTCATTTGTTATGGTTTTTGTTAGCTTTGTTTCTGTGAGTGCTATGATATCTGCATTTTCTTCTAGTGCCCATTCTCCAAGTTCACTTGTTTTATTCGTAATCCCATCTATGTTAGTGTACATTGCCTTGAAGCTCACATTCTTCTGTTCATTCTCTTGTCCTCTTCTTGGTGAGCATTCTACTGATGGAGGAAACTGTTCAATAGGTGTGAAGATCTGTGAGGTGGGTCACAGGGTCACAGTGGATTCTGGGGTGTTCAAGGGAAGGGGGACATGTAGGGTAGGGAGTAAGGAGGTAGGGAGTAAGGAGGTAGGGGGTACATGGAGGATACAGGGTGAGGGGGGGGCGGAGGGATAGGGAGGGTATTGGATGAAAGGGGATGGAGGAAAGGGGGGATGGGGGGACATGGTGGTAATGGGGAAGGGGTAACAGGATCGGAATGTGGTGAGGGGGGGGGAAGGGTGGGCTGAGTGAGCATTTGAGTGGTTGATGGTAAGGTGAGGGGGGGGTAGGGAGGGTTGAAATGCAGAGGAGAGTGGCTGTGTTGCCCTCCCCTCTGGTGTTGCTGGGATGCTGGTTGTGGGTTCCCCTCTTGTCTCTGGGACTGTTGTGTTGGGGGCTGTGATTTCCTGGT